>CAJHQP010003888.1:0-61311 GCA_905132765.1 Moricandia arvensis | reverse complement strand
TTGTTGGTACATTTTCCTGTACCATGGTCCGTCCCAACGATCCTGTCTAGGATCGGGGACATGACAGCACTCGTGCCATGTTTATTGGTTACTCACCTCACCAAAAAGGATACAAGTGTTACTCACCAGAAACCAAGAGGGTTTTGATCTCTAGAGATGTGAGATTTGTTGAATCCAGAGGCTACTATGAAGAGAAAAGTTGGGATGAGGTGAAGACCCTCTCTCAATCAGCCCCAGATAGAGCAGAAAACTTAAAGAGGGTGATGGAAAGTCTTGGCATCAGTATACACAAGAGAGGGATGTGACTGAGCCTGAAACAAGACAAGACCCTCAGGCTTCACCTACTGCAGAGAACTGAGGGGTCTGAAGATGAAGCTATTGAGGTTCCTCACCTTGATCTTGAAGGGAGGAACCAAACTGAACCACAAGAAAGTTCAGTGTCTCATGATCAAGATGAGCAACGAGAAGAGACAGTACTGAGTGAAGGTCAGTCTATGGAGGATGAGGAAACCCCAACTCAAGAAAATATTCAGCCTCAACCATTGAGAAGGAGCACCAGGATCAGACGTCAACCTTCCAATTGGGTCAACACAAGGGTCTACTTCAACTCACAAGAAGTAGCTCATCCTTTAAGAGCTGTGTGGCTCACTAGCTGAGTACCCTCAGGATCATGTGGTGTTCATTGGAGAGCTAGACCAGGAATACATCCCAAGGTCCTATGAAGAAGCTATGAAACACAAGGAGTGGAGAGTCTCAGTTGGGAATGAAACCAATCCATGATTGTGAATGACACTTGGTATGAAGTGGAGCTACCAAAGGGCAAGAAGGCAGTAACAAGCATGTGGATCTTCACCATCAAATACAATGCTGATGGCACTGGTGGAGAGGCGCAAGACAAGACTTGTGGCAAAGGGGATTCACTCAGACATATGGAGAAGACTACCTAGACACCTTTGCACCAGTAGCTAAACTTCACACCATAAGAATCATCCTCTCTTTAGCTGTCAACTTGGAGTGGGACTTATGGCAGATGGAAGAATGCGTTCTTGCAAGGAGAGCTTGAAGATGAAGTCTACATGAGACCACCTCCTGGCCTAGAGCATCTTGTCAAACCTGGAAATATCCTTAGACTGAAGAAAGCCATCTAAGGGTTGAAGCAATCACCAAGGGCTTGGTATCACAAACTCAGCACCACTCTCAATGGAAGAGGATTTGTGAAATCTGAGGCTGATCACACACTCTTCACACTCACAAGTCCACAAGAAATTGTGGTAATCCTAGTGTATGTGGAATGATGTGATCATGGACCCGGATCACTAAGGAGAGCAAGGAGAGTTTAGATGAGTCACATGATGCCACAATGCTCCAGCAGCCTGGTGATGATGCTCTGACCATTCCAGAAGGTTTATTGTACTCAAGCAATCAATAATCATCAAGTTCTTTTCTCTCTTGACGGCTTTCTCTCTAGAAAGTGTGTCGAGTGTCTCTGGTGTGTTGTATCCGGAGCTTTAAGGGTGATTACTTGGTGTGTCATATCCGAGCTAATCATCTAGGAGTATCAAGATTCTTCTCATCCTCTTGCGTCACCATTCAATCCACAAACCTTGAAGAACTTGAGTCCCTGATTCGTGGCGCATCAGTGGATGATATCATTATCACAGGAAGTGATAAGGAAGGTATTCTCTTAACTAAAACTTTTCTTAAATCATCATTTGATATCAAAGACTTGGGTGAGTTAAAGTACTTCCTAGGGATTGAGATATGCCGATCCAAAGAGGGGCTGTTCCTATCCCAAAAGAAGTACACACTTGATTTGTTGAGTGAGGCAGGTGACTTAGGTGGAAGAGCAGCCAAGACTCCATTAGAGGATGGTTACAAGGTCTTGCGTGAGGGGGAGATTGAAGACAAGCCATATGAAGATGTCAAGCAATATAGGAGAATTGTTGGAGAATGGTTGGAAAGCTCATCTACCTTATATAGGAGAATAGAGGAGATGTCCCTTTCTCCCATCTGCTTGGTCTTTGGTCCCCCCACTTCTATCCAAGGCAGAAGAGCAGAAGAATAGTTTATTAGTTCTTTATTTGTCTGGTTCTTTATTTGTTTATTATTTTGTTTTCTCCTCTCTCTATAAATGTAACCCTCACATGAACATTTCTGGTAAGGAAAACATTTATCCTTCTATTCTCTTTGTTGGTCTCTCTCTCTCCTCTCTCTCACGGATTCTCTCTTCACTCTCTCTCTTGTTCTTCATCAGTTCTTGATGTTCTTCACTTAAACTCGCCCTAAATCTCTAAAACTCACACCTTGTTCAGCATCAATCCGGAACAAAGAGGAAGACTTGCCCATTGCTGAGGCAGTGGAGAGTTGCTGGTGCTTGTGCATGAAGCCAGTTGTCTAAGCGCAGCTGTTGGGAGTGATGTACTCCTGGTTCGTGAAAATGCACAAGGCAAGGTCATCACTGAAGCTTGAGGAGGCCGGTGACCTGAGGATACTTGGATCTGAAGACATGAAGGTGGACCAGTGATTTAAGCGCAGCTGTTGGGGTGGTGTGCTCCTGGTTTGGATGCTTATTCAGGCTCACTTTCAAGCTTGAACACAAACTCAATTCAAGCTTGAGGTGGGGACTTGAGTGAGCTACCTGATGATCTAAGTTCAAGACCTGGTTCCTCCTCACCATTGCCACCAGGAATAGAAGATGGAGCCATCCGGGTTTAGACATTGGCGAGTCTAGACAAGAGAGTGGTCAGAGCACTCTTGGCTGTATGAAGAAGAAGGTGACTCTACAATGCGGCTTCTGAAGTGAGGTGGTTGTAGAGTTTAGCTGAGGTATCTTCTAGCATTCCATGAAGATAGCAGAATCAGAAGTGAGGGTGTAATGGTTTGTAGTCCAAGATCATGAAGCAATCCTTCCAAGCTTTACTTGTTCCACATGGTCAAGCTTGAGGGGGAGTATTGAGAAGCTTCAATGTTCTGTGAAGATGGAGTCCTTGGTGGTTATTCAAGAAGAAGAAGCAACCAAGGCTGCTAATGAAGATGGTACTGAATGGTGTTTGTATCTTGGTAATCCGAGCACTTAACCCAACAAGAAGTTGGGTGAAAGGGTGACACGACCCTAGGATGCTTCTTTGGTTGATGCGAGGATAGATCCTTGCCAGGAACGAATCAGAGACTCAAGTTCTTCAAGGTTTGTGGATTGAATGGTGACACAAGCGGGATTGATGATCTCTTGATACTCCTAGATGAATAAATCGGATATGACACACCAACTTAGACACCCTTAGACTCTGGATATTACACACCAGAAACCTCAACTCGCCAACTGGAGAGAGAGAGAGAGAGAAATAGGGTTTTTGATAAAGGACTTCTTAAGTTCACAAGGGTTTGCGAAAACCCCTTAAATAAAGAAACGAAAGAACATGCTCTAGGGTTTCAGGAAAGATAACATAAAAATATAGGTTTAAAATAACATAAGATAAAAATAAATGGTCTTCTAGTAGTCTTGGGCCGAGATAGGGCCTAGGTGATTTGTAAGACAAAGCGTGGCCTCGTTAAAAACCTTCCTCCGGAAAACCTCGTGGGACAAAACCAAAAGCAAGGAAAAGAGCACACACCAAATGTCTTGCCTAAACACTAGCTCAGCTTGATGTAGAGATAGCTTGAATGCTGATCAAGATATCTCGGACCATCAAACCTTGTCCAAGACTTTCTTCTTGTTGTGGATGTGAAGTGAGTAATCCTACAACAGTCTCCTTGAGTTTCTTGGCTCTGGAACGTTTCATGGGACCTTCTGGAATGGTCAAAGCATCATCACCAGGTTGCTGGTGCATTGAGGCATCATGTGGCTCGTCTAAGATCTCTTTGCCCTCTTTAGTAATCTGGTCCATGATCACATCATCCCCTCCCTCTTCAAAAAGATTTGTCCCTCAAATCTGTTTTACCTGCAATAGAGGGGACCAAGTCAGTAACATCAAAGTTTAAAATCAGATTACACTTACCTTGCAAGCCTCTTTGATAGGCATTGTTGCTGACTGGTTTGGATATGTAAAAGGCATTGTTCCATTTAGTTCCTGATTCATTACTCAAACCTGATACATGGAAACAAAGCAAGTTAACACATGAAATTTTATCAAAGAGTAATAATCTTATCCCAAATTCATGTTTGTTCGGTTTTGGCTTGTGTGCTGTATCTGGTGGTGATTATTTTATGAGGATGAATCCAGTGACGTCTTGGTGCATATCCTGATCCAAATAAGGTGGCTTGAACCACTAGTCTTCCACATGCTTGTCCTTCCCTCTTGTATGCTTCCAAGCTTCATCGTAATCTGCACATGGCTCTTTTGACAAAAACAAGTGCATCATATCTGTGTAATAGATAAAAGAACTCTTGAAAACATGATCACTTACCTCAGCATGCTAACCTGGTCGCCATAGATAGGATTAAGATGTTTTGAACTCAGGAAAATTCAAACAAAGCACACAGAAGATCATCCGAGTTGTAGAACTCATAACTCTTTCACCTGAGAAGCTTTGGACATGATTCCAATTCGACGTGAGACCCTGATGAGTTAAGTTTCCATAGAATTCGAGTTTGTTGAATAATTCTTTGTGGTTGTTGAGATATGTTCCTCGGCCTGCTCCTAGGTCAAGACTGGCGGCTAGACAGATTTCAAGGTTTGCTTGTTGTGTCTACGACTTAGCCAAGGATTCATCATTGATTCTCTGATATTTATAGCCCCTATTTTCACCTGTACCTTTCTCAGCTTGTTTTGGACAACTCAAGTGGGTTATCATGTCAAAGAAAGTATTGTAGATCAGAATGTTGTTAACAAGCCACAAAACAATACATCTAGAACCATTTACCTCAAGTTTCAAAGGTGCAATGAGTTTATCAAAGAACGTGTTTTACACTAAGATATAATCAAATAGCAATCCCACACGTTTATAAACATTTTCAGCACACAAACAATCAATCTCAAGCTCAGAGATATTTGCAGATTTCAAAATTTCAAACCTAACACCAGCATGATGCAATTTCGGTTCATGCAGCTTCTTAGGTTCTTTAAAGACATATGTAGATGCAATATAATCATTAGTGATCAAATCATGCCTAGGAAAATTCACAACAAAACTCTTCTCTTCAGTTCTAGCAAACGAATCACAAGGTTTTCTAAAACAGAAATCAGATTGTTTCAACTCAAGCCCTAAAACCTTTTCAAAGTGATCAAAGCTCTTGCTATGTTTCAGAAATTTAACAAACATTTCAGGCACAGAACTAACCACTTTAGCTTCCTTACAGTGCTTTTGCAGGTTATGAGACAAGGATTTAGGAGTTGTATTAGACTGCAAGCTGTTCTAATGTTCCAACTCTTCTCCTAGTGTTGATTGCTCTGGTTCTCTCTCTACTGATTCTTCTTTTGCAACCTGTGACACTGAAACAAGGCTACTCGGTTGCACCGGTTCAAGAAAATTTAGCTCACCACAAGAAGTACTGAAATTAAATTCAGGCTGAGGTAAGAAAAGAGAACACTCTTGTTCTGTCCCAGACTTTCTTTTTACCATAGATGTTTCTGTTTGAGCTTCTTGAATTGGTGCAGTTAAATCTGATTGTGCAGCTGAGTCTGGTTCTGCAAGTTTGAGATCTGAGACAGCAGTGAAGGGCTCTTGGTTCTGTGCTTCTAAGGACGGGGGTGTGGTCTTAGTATGTTTGTATTGTTTCTCCACATCCCTAAACGCTTGTGAAATTGCCTTCCTTATGCTATCTTCAATGGAACAGGTTGACGTTTTGCTTGATGAACCAACTGGACTTGAGTTCTTGCTGTCTTGTTGTTTCTGAGGAGAGTTTGAAGAACGTAGCTTTGTCTCAGGCTGCTTTCGAAGTACTTCCTTGTGGTACTGTCTCGGAACATACTCTCTTCGCATCAAAGTCCTCAGCTTATGCCAAGTTGCCACTGGTTCTTTTCCATCAAGTCTTCTGGACCTTATCAAGTGATTCCACCATCTCAAAGTATAACCACAAAACACAGCAGTAGGCATCTGAACCTTCTTTTTTTCAGCACAGTGTTGACTACTGAAAATCAACTCCATCTTCTCTTCCCACTCCACATATGCAGCAGGATCAGCATCACCATAGAAAGGAGGGATTTTTATCTTTTGATCAGCAAATTTTTCTCTGCTACTGCCTCTGCCTTCATGCCCACGTCTCAGTCTCCTCTCACTGCTTCTAGACTCAAGACTATGACCAGTAGCTTGTTGGAGATCCTGTCTAAACTGCTGCCAAAATTTATCATTGCTGGCTTTCACCTTCCGCTGCAGCTGAGCATTCACAACCTTAAGTAACAGCCTTTCATTCTTAGTGAGGACTCCTTTCTGATCTCCTGCCATGGTACCTGAGACAAGAGAAATATTAAGCCAGTAAGTAGTTCTAACAAAAGAGATCAAAGAGTTTGAAGCAAACAGAGATAACAAAGAAATCAATTTGCAAAACCAGAAACAGATTCAAATCGAAATACACCAAACCAAATACAAATCAGACTGAAACAATAAAAACCCTAAATAGCACAGAATAGATCACGTGAAATAAGATTCAGTTTCAGACTTGGATTTGCAAAAATCGAAATTAAACAGATTCATATTAACAAGAACAGATTGATTCAGTTTAACACAAAACAGAAACAGATTACAGCAAATCGAAAATATTTGATCAAGGATGTGAAGAGTCTAAAGACAGAAATCAGATCAAGGAACCCTATTTTATCAGATTTCTACACAAGAAACACACGAGCAGGAACAACAAAAAAATTCAACACCAAACAATACTTGCTCGGCAAGGAATACTTTGTGCGGCTAGGTTTAAACAAGACAAGCTAGGGCTTTCGCCTAAATCCAAAAAAAGGAAAGTTCCAAATTTCAACTAGAACACAAAGCAATTCGAGCAGCCCTAAGACAATCTCTACTTCTACTTTTATTCAAGTTGATAAAGAAGTATTACTGCTGAATCAAAAAGATTTCAAGAGAAAACGAGACTTCCCTAACCAAAGTTGCTCTGATACCACATGACACGACCCTAGGATGCTTCGTTGGTTGATGGGAGGATAGATCTTTGCAGGAACGAATCAGAAACTCAAGTTCTTCAAGGTTTGTGGATTGAATGGTGACACAAGAGGGATGGATGATCTCTTGATACTCCTAGATGGATAATTCGGATATGAACACCAACTTAGACACCCTTAGACTCTGGATATTACACACCAGAAACCTCAACTCGCCAACTAGAGAGAGAGAGAGAGAGAGAGAGAGAGAGAGAGAGAAATAGGGCTTTTGACAAAAGACTGCTTAAGTTCACAAGGGTTTGCGAAAACCCCTTAAATAAAGAAACTAAAAAACATGCTCTAGGGTTTCAGGAAAGATAACATAAAAACTATAAGTTTAAAATAACATAAGATAAAAATAAATGGTCTTCTAGTAGTCTTGGGCCGAGATAGGGCCTAGGTGATTTGTAAGACAAGTCGTGGCGTCGTTAAAAATCTTTCTCCGGAAAACTTCGTGGGACAAAACCAAAAGCAAGGAAAAGATCACACACCAAATGTCTTTCCTAAACACTAGCTCAGCTTGATGTAGAGATAGCTTGAATGGTGATCAAGATATCTCGGACCATCAAACCTTGTCCAAGACTTTCTTCTTGTTGTGGATGTGAAGTGATTAATCCTACAACAATCTCCTTGAGTTAATTAGCTCTGGAACGGGTCATGGGACCTTCTGGAATGGTCAAAGCATCATCACCAGGTTGCTGGTGCATTGAGGCATCATGTGGCTCGTCTAAGATCTCTTTGCCCTCTTTAGTAATCTGGTCCATGATCACATCAAAGGGGGAGAGACCAAGATCAGTGTGGAAGTGAGCTAGATGAGCTCAAGAAGTGTTAGTGGTGAGCAATCCAGGTCGGATTAGCTTACCCCACAATTGGGCCATGATCCAGAGTTCTTTGTGTCCACCACACTGGTTGAGACACAAAGAACTCACTGGCCAATCCCTAGGCCTTGGAGGTCTTACTCTTTTCCTTATCAAGGTTTTATCCCAAAAGGGTTTTCTTTGATAAGGTTTTTAATGAGAAGACTCTTCAAGGTTCCAAGATTGACTTAGGATCACTAGAGTCAAGCTTGAGGGGGAGTGTTAACTTGAAGAGAGAAAATGAACATCTGAAGCTAACTGATGAAGAAGGTCTAAAGTGCAAAGTTAGGGCAAGTCCTCCGGAAATGTTTATCAAGGTTTAAGGAGTATCCAGAGGCTTGTCTGGAGTCAGAAAGAAGTCCAAGAAGGTCTTATACTGAAGTAGGAAGGCATTGGAGGAGTTTGGAATAAAATGGTTGATGTGCAAAGTTCGGGTCGTTCGTACTGTACGGCCGCATGGACTATACGGACCGTACGGACATGGTCGACCCGGAATGCACTTTTCTCAACTTTTCAAGCCATTTTAGCCTTGTGGCAAAATCAGGGACCAAAGTGTACGGCCAACGAATCCGTACACTCCCTTTGGAGAAGATTTGGGTCTCAAGGCAAGGATATGGGCGAGTATGGTTATCCAAGGGAGAAAGATCCATTTGGCATCTTCAAGATGCCTTAGGAAGCAACCAGGAAGGTGCCTTTCCCAGCTCACACTCGCAGCCATTCCTGTCCATTCATTCAGTCCATAAGCCAGCACAAGACAGGCTGTCTCTTGACTAAGGCTAGCTGCAATAAGGGCCAAGTATTTCAAATACTGAATGGAGACTGCTTTTGGTCCAGATTCACTTCTCCTCTCCTCCAATCATCCTTGACTACACGGATTGCCTTCCATCCAGAGATCATCCTAGCCGTTCATCCTTCTTCAAGTGTTTCTATCCGTAGGATCTAGGTTTATTAATCTGCTACTTGTATTGCCTATATAAAGCTATAAGTGGCGATTGTAAACCTTAAGGGAGTAAGGGGGATTTCCCCTCTCCACTTCATATCAAGCTTAGTGTTCTTATTCCAGATTCTCTCTAATCTTTCCCTTTCTTAATCTATCAAATCTCTCTCTTAATCTCCTAATCTCTGTTTCTGGTTCAAGTAAACACTAAGTGAACCAGATCCACTCTCTTCACCATTTCGTGTTCTCTCTTGGCCCAAAGGGTATTGTTCATCCTGTTCTTCATACACACGAGTCTATACTCTGAAAATCTAACACTAACTTGGGTTGGAAGGCAAGGAAGTGGTTTAAACTCGACAAGAAGAGAGTCACGAGGCCAAGAGAGACGTTGGAGACTTCTGGAAGCAAGTGGGATTCAAAAATGGATTAGATCACATGTTCTACTTTTGTCTCCCAACCCTTGAGGTCCTGTCACTTTCAGGCTACACTATCTTGACCAAGAAGCCTTATTTTAATCTTATTCTTCTTGTCTTCATCCTCCTTGTATTTCTTTAAATAATGTATCTATGGAAACTGAAATAGACTAAGGAATACAATCCTTCCTTTCTCTCTTTTTCGAATCCTCTCTCTCTCTCTCTCTCTCTTCTCTCTCACGAGTTTCTTCACTCTCTCTCTTGTTCTTCACTGTTCTTCATTTTCTTACATGGTATCAGAGCTTTAAGCTTCTAAACCACTCAATTTCTTCCGCAAACACTCTCTATTCACTCTACACATCAGTTCTATCCGATTACTTTCTGTTTTCTTGAAGAACATCCTTTTGTCCAGTGGATATTAAAACTGTTCTTGCAAGTTTTTGGGTTGTTCTTGACCATTTCTCTTCAGTTCTCTTCATATCTCCTTACATCTTCACTGTTTAAAGAGAAACTAACTTGTTTCTACTTATTTCTCTTTAATGAGGACATAGAACCAGACATCACCATCCCAACCCTAAGACAAGCACCAAGAACAAGATCAGGAACCAAAGGGGTGATTGCAAGCTTCTGTGAAGCCATTGAAGGATTGTTTGCCAAGGCTAATTGCAACCCCAACTTAGATGACATCACAAACCGTCTAGAGAAGCTCTCCATTTCCGGATCAGAGGTTATGAAGACTCAACCTTATGTTATACAAGACGGTCCAAAAGATAATGCTATCCTATGGTCTATCATTCCTCATAAGGAGATGGTTTCCTTATTCACCATCTCGCCCCTTAAGTGAAACGGTGAGTTTAGGAGCAAGAGACAAGCCCCAAAACGACCACACTTCAAGCTTGGCTCTTCTCCAAAGACAAGTCAATTTAAAACCCATCAAGAGGCGCCTTCCAAGAAAAGGTAAGAATCTAAATTATATGCTTGCTATTTTGACTAACCAATTCATATTTTCTTGCAGTATTTTGTTTCCTTTTTAGTTTATTTCGAATAAAGAATCAAGGCATTGTTTAGCCTAAGCTTTCATTAGGTCCTAAGATTGAGTCATGTAATAAATTTGCTTCAAAGACCCCTAGAAGGGCATAGCGGCATCGGCGAGTATATAAGCCCCTATAAGCAGCCTTGTATCATTTAACCTATGATGAAATATATGAGTCAGTTTTCCCCCAGCAACTAAACCCTAAGTCTTTCCCTGTGTGTGAGAAGCAGCATTGAGAGCAGTCTAGTCTTATCAAGCTTATTCCATAGAGCTTGTGGCGACTTTCGATCCATCTGATTGAGTTCTTCAATCTATTCACTCCATCTCCATCTCCTGTCCTTGTTGAGTTGGTTATACAAACAAGCAGCTTGGATCCATCCTCCATCTACACGCCATCATCAATCCAGTGAGATAGCAAGTTGGTTATACAACCATTTGTTGTTTCCCACCCTCCACTAATCCATTCTAAGAGCAAGCAATCCGGTTATCATCTCATTCCATTCCATCCGCAAGAATGATGTGATCATGGACCGGATCACTAAGGAGAGCAAGGAGAGGTTAGTTGAGTCACATGATGCCACATTGCACCAGCAGCCTGGTGATGATGCTCCGACCATTCTAGAAGGTCCCATGACCCGTTCCAGAGTCAAGAAACTTAAGGAGACTGTTGTAGGATTACTCACTTCACATCCACAACAAGAAGAAAGTCTTGGAGAAGGTTTGATCCGAGATGTCTTTATCACCATTCAAGCCATCTCTACATCAAGCTGAGTTAGTGTTTAGGCAAGACATTTGGTGTGTGCTCTTTTCCTTGCTTTTGGTTTTGCCCCACGAGGTTTTCTGGAGGAAGGTTTTTAACGAGGCCACGACTTGTCTTACAAATCACCTAGGCCCTATCTCGGCCTAAGACTATCATAAGTTATTTATCTTTTAAGCTTATGTTATATTTTAAACTATAGTTTTTATTTTAATGTTTTCGAAACCCTAGAGAGTATGTTCTCTGGTTTCTTTTATTTAAGGGTTTTCCCTAACCCTACTGTACTCAAGCAATCTAATACTATCAAGTTATTTTCTCTCTTGACGGCTCTCTCTCTAGAAGTGTGTCGAGTGTCTCTCTGGTGTGTTATATCCGCAGCTTAAGGGTGTTTAACTTGGTATGTCATATCCGAGCTAATCATCTATGAGAATCAAGAGTTCTCTCATCCCTCTTGTGTCACCAATCAATCCACAAACCTTGAAGAACTCGAGTCCCTGGTTTGTTCTTGCAAGGATCTATCCTCCCAATCAACCAAAGAGCATCCTAGGGGCGTGTCAAAGAACTCCCTCCATTCTCACCTCCCATCCATCCATCACAGCTTGATACTTGCCCTTTATCCATCCAGTTTGAGAAGGGTGCTATCCGTGCCCATATCACTCTTTGTCCAGTGTTCCAAAATTTCAAAAATCTCTACTCAGTTTACTCTATTACCCACTGGACAATAGCAAGTCGAAATGGAGCAATAGAAGCAAATGGTCATTACAGTCACTTTGAAGGGTTTAAACTACCTACTATGGTCGAGATTGACCAAAACTGCCCTTGGTGGAAGAGGTCTATGGGAGCATATCACTTCAGGAGAAGCCCCAAGACAAATCACACAAGGAGAAGATGGCAGAGAAGTTGTAGTGACAGATGAAGGCAAATGGACTCAAGAGGATTTCATGGTGCTGTCTGCCTTGCAAAGTTCTCTAGATGGTCCCATTATGGAAGCCTACTCCTACTGTGAAACAGCAAAGGAGTTGTGGGACACCTTGAAAAAGGTTTATGGAAACACTTCAAACCTCAGCAGAGTCTTTGAAGTGAAGAAGGAAATCAACAACTTGCACCAGGAGGATATGGACTTTACCAATCACTTTGGGAAGTTTAGATCTTTGTGGGCTGAGCTGGATATGTTAAGGCCAAGCACCATGGATCCTAATGTTCTCAATGCAAGGCGTGAGGAAGACAAGGTATTTGGGTTGCTACTCACCCTTAACTCCTCTTTCAATGATGTCATTAAACACATACTAAGAGCTAAGGATCTACCAAGTCTGGATGATGTGTGTGCCCAACTACAAAAGGAGCAAGGATCTGCTGGGTTGTTTGGTGGGAAAGGAGAGCTGTCGATGGCTAGTAAGGCTGAAAAGATAGAGGTTATCTCAGCCAACAAGGTCTTCTACAAACCAGGGGGTGGAGCTGATAAGCGCATGACTTGTGAACAATGCAAGAGGCAAGGTCATTCCAAGAACAACTGCTGGATTCTTCATCCTCATCTCAGACCACCCAAGTTCAACCAGGCAAGGGCACATGAAGCAAGAGCACATGAGCTGAACACTGTCCCAATGTGCATGGGAGAAAATGGGAGAGCCATGGTCTCAACAACACACGCAGTTGGGTCAACCTCTCAGGCCACTTCTCAATTCTCCAATGATGATGCCTTCATCCGCAAGTCAGACATTGAGGCCCTTATAAAGGCACTCAATGAAAACTCTGGTAACAATTGTATTAATGCTCTCACCTCTATTCACAATGCAAATCAAACTACTAGGCCCTGGATAATTGACTCAGGAGCATCTCACCATATGATTAGGGATGTTAAGCTCATTAGTGATATCAAACCGGCTCTAGGAAGTGTAGTGATTGCAAATGGTGATAGAATACCTATTGAAGGGATAGGGAATCTTAAATTGTTTAATAAGGAGTCTCAAGCATTTTACATGCCAACTTTCACATCTAATCTCTTATCTGTTAAAAGTGCAACAAATGATCTTAATTGCAAAGTTATTTTTAGTCCTGATGATGTTTGTTTTCATGATATTAAGACCAGCAAAATGCTGGGAAAAGGTGTGAGCAAGGGAGAACTTTATTTACTTGAAGACACCAAGCTTAGATCAGATTTGTCTTGTGCTTTTAATTCTGCTTCTGTTTTAGCTAGTGATGTTCTATGGCATGCTAGATTAGGTCACCCCCATGCTCGTGCATTAGAACTAATGTTACCTAATCTATCTTTTAAAAATGAAAATTATGAGGCTTGTATTCTTGGTAAACATTGCAAATCTGTTTTTCAAAATCCATGAGTATCTATGAAAACTTCTTTGATTTGGTTCACTCTGATGTGTGAACAGCACCTTGTGCTTCTAGGGAGAACCATAAATATTTTGTTACTTTCATATATGAAAAATCCAAATATACTTGGCTCACTTTGATTCAAAGTAAAGATAGGGTGTTAGAAGCTTTCATTAACTTTCAAACCTATGTATCTAACCATTTCAAATCTAAGATCAAATTTTTTAGGTCTGATAATGGTGGAGAGTACACAGGTCATGCCTTCAAACATCATCTAGCAAAGCATGGCATTATACATCAGACAAGCTGCCATATACACCACAACAAAATGGAGTTGCTGAAAGGAAGAATCGCCATCTCATGGAGGTTGCAAGGAGCATGATGTTCCACACCAATGTCCCTAAAAGATTTTGGGGAGATGCTGTGGTATCACCATACTACCTCATCAATAGGATTCCCACCACAATCCTCCAGGATGTATCTCCCTTACAGGTATTGAATAAAACCAAACCTCCAATTGATCATTTACGTATATTTGGATGTGTGTGTTATGTCTTGACACCAGGAGAAAAATAAACTAGAAGCCAAGAGTGTCAAGGGCATGTTCATAGGCTATTCCCACAACCAAAAAGGGTACAAGTGCTACATCCCTGAATAAAGAAGGGTTATGGTTTCAAGGGATGTGAAGTTTGTGGAATCAAAAGGGTACTATGCTAAGAAGAGTTGGGAAAGCCTTAGAGACCTCTCACATGGACCCTCTGATAGGGCTAACAATCTGCGCATCATTATGGAGAGCCTAAATATCACTCAACCTCAGACCAGTGATGAACCAAGGAGATCACCTACTTACCCAGTAACTGAAAGAACTGGAGAAGAAGCTGCACCAGTAGACCCTCCTGATCTTGAAGGGGACACTGAACCTGAATCACAACAACAAAGGGAAGATGATTCAGCAGCAATACATGATCAAGATGGACTACATGAATCTGAACCTGACCAGTCTAGTGAAGATCAAGATCAGGGAGAGCATGTAGAGACAGAGGTTGAAGAGCAACAGATTCAACAACTAAGGAGAAGTACCAGGATAAGGAAAGATACATCTCATTGGATCAACACCAGAGTATACTTCAACAACAAGGCAGTAGCACATCCCATACAAGCAACCTGCTCAATGGCATACTATCCTCAAGAGCACCAAGCCTTCATCAGTAACCTGGATCAAGAGTACATTCCAAGGTCTTATGAAGAGGCAATGGCACTGGACGGATGGAAAGAGTCAGTTGGAGATGAGATCAATGCCATGATTGAGAATGATACCTGGCATGAAACTGAGCTCCCAAAGGAAAGAAGGCTGTGACAAGTCGCCAAATCTTGACCATCAAGTACCTAGCCAATGGAAAGCCAGAAAGAAAAAAGACAAGGCTAGTTGCAAGGGGATACACCCAAGTCTATGAAGAAGACTATCTGGATATATTTGCACCAGTAGCCAAACTCCATACTATAAGGGTGGTTCTCTCATTAGCTGTCAACCTGGAATGGGATCTATGGCAAATGGATGTTAAGAATGCATTCCTACAAGGTGAATTAGAGGATGAAGTATATATGCGTCCTCCTCTTGGCTTAGAAGACATGGTGAAACCAGGGAATGTACTGAGACTAAAGAAAGCTATCTATGGAGTGAAGCAATCCCCTAGAGCTTGGTACCACAAGCTGAGCACAACCTTGAATGGAAGAGGATTCAACAAATCAGAAGCAGACCATACTGTCTTTACTCTCACAAGTCAGCAAGGAATGGTAGTGATCCTTGTCTATGTGTATGATATAACTATCATAGGAAATGACAAGGAAGCTATTAACTCAACCAAAGCTTTTCTTAAATCTTCATTTGATATCAAAGATTTGGGTAAGTTAAAGTACTTCCTAGGGATTGAAATATGTCACTCTAATGAGGGGCTGTTTTTATCCCAACGGAAGTACACACTTGATCTTTAAAATGAGGCAGGGAAGCTTGGAGGGAGAGTATCCAAAACACCACTTGAAGAGGGATACAAAGTATTGCGTGAGGGGGAGTTTGAAGATGAAGCATTTAAAGATGTCAAACTCTATAGGAAAATGGTTGGGAAGCTGATCTATATAACCATTACAAGGCCATACATCTGCTTTGCTGTAAATCAAGTCAGCCAGCATATGCAAACACCTAAAGTCTATCACTGGAATATGGTGGAAAGGATTTTGAGGTATCTAAGGGAAGCTCCGGGTCAAGGTATATGGATGGGCTGCAACAAGAGCACAAAAATTGTGGGATATTGTGATGCAGACTGGACTGGTGATAGAGTAGACAGGAAGTCTACAATAGGGTATTGCCCCTTCATTGGAGGCAATCTGGTTACCTGGAAAAGCAGAAGCAGAAGATAGTATCATGTTCAAGTGCTGAGGCAGAGTATAGAGCAATGAGGAAGCTTACCAGTGAGCTCATTTGGATCAGAAACCTGCTCAAAGACTTGGGTATAGAGGCGACAACACCAATCACAATGCACTGTGATAATCAAGCGGCTATTCATATAGCATCAAACTTAGTGTTTCATGAGAGGACAAAGCACATTGAGGTGGATTGTCACAAAGTAAGACAAGCAGTTGAGCAACAGATCATCTTACCATGCTACACAAGAAGTGAGGATCAACTAGCTGATATCTTCACAAAAGGAGCAATTACCAAAGTCTGTGAGTTCATCCATCCAAGGTTACGACTCATAGATTTGGCCAGATCATGATCCCCTTAGCCATGAAGCATCTACTCTTTCCTTTGTGTGTTTTTATCCCACTGGGTTTTGAGATTTTAAGAGAATAAGCAGAGAGTATGCGAATCTAAGGGAGAAAGAGTGAAAGAGAGTGAGAGATTAAGGAGAAGAATGCTTGATGTTCATGATGAACAAGAGAGAAGAGGGAGTAACTCGGAAAAGAGAGAGTGTATTGCTTGTTTCATTAATCTGAGAGGAGTTACAAATATATAGAGACTAAAGTAGGTTTGCAACGGATACAAAAGGAAAGGCCATAAGGGAGGAGACGTGGCTGGTCAAGGAGAGTGGCGCGCCTGGTTTGAACTTGTGGATGTGGGTGCGAGATGCTTTTGGCATCTTGACTAGATGCCTTCTCCTTTCCAGCCTTGGACAAGCTGTCTTGGTCAAGCTTGACTCCTTATCCGCGAGCCTCTTTCTTACTGAGTAACCATTCAGGTTAACCTTCTTCCTTTTACCCAGCCAGGTTATCTTCTCTTCCTTCTGCCTTGTGAGCCAAGTCTCAGCCATGGATGTATGTACCTTGAGTTGTACGGACATGGGCCATCCGTACAACTTGATCCGGTTTTTGCACAAGACCAAAATATGTTTTGGTCGAGTTTAAAGTGGTTTGGGTCGAGTGGTCCGTACGGTCGGCCGTACAGTCCGTACGGTCGGCCGTACAGTCCGTACAATCGGCCGTACAGTCCGTACGGTCGGCCGTACAGTCCGTACGGTCGGCCGTACAGTCCTTACGGTCGGCCCTACAGCCCGTACGGTCGGCCGTACAGTCCGTACGGTCGGCCGTACAGTCACCCTAATTTTGCACAATCTTCCCTTTGATCTGAAACTCCATTCTAAACCCCTTGAACCTCCTCTCTTTATTACCTCAGATCAACACTCCCCCTCAAGCTTGATCATGTGGAACAAGTCAAGCTTGGAATGCTATGAGATCCGCCTCATCAAAAACCTCACCAAAGAGAAAACCCTTTGTGGGATAAAACCCTTTGATGAGGGAAAAAGAGTGGAGACCCCATAGCGAGGGGATTAGTTGTCTGGTGTGAGGTCAATGAGTCCTAATCTGGTATGGATTGACTCAATGACCTTTTGACTTGCTGCCTTGGTAAAGACATCCGCCAACTGATCCTCACTCCTTGTATAGCAAGGCAAGATTTCTCCAAGACCAATCATTTGTCTCACTTTGTGGCAGTCCACCTCAATGTGCTTGGTCCTCTCATGGAACACTGAGTTTGTTGCAATGTGGATAGCCGCCTGGTTGTCACAATGCATAGTCATTGGTGTGGTTTGTTCAACTCCTAGATGCTTCAATATCCCCTTGATCCACACCAATTTGTTTGTCAGCTTCAACATGGCTCTATACTCAGCTTCAGCACTTGAACAAGAGACCACCTTCTGCTTCTTGCTCTTCCAAGTAACCAGGTTCCCTCCAATGAAGGTTCAATACCCTATAGTCGACTTTCTGTCGGCTCGATCTCCTGCCCAATCTGCATCACAATAACCCACTACCTTAGTGCTCTTATTGCACCCCATCCATATCCCGTGGCCTGATGATCCATTTGGGTAACTGAGGATCCAGTCCACCATCCTCCAGTGATGTTCCCTTGGCTCTTGCATATGTTGGCTCACCTGGTTCACAGGAAAACAAATATCAGGGCGAGTAATAGTCAGATAGATTAGCTTACCAACCATCCTCCTATAGAGTTTAGGATCTTCAGAGTGTTGGCTGTTCTCAATCTCCCCCTCACGTGGAACTTTATACCCATCCTCCAGTGGCATTTTGGCCATCTTTCCACCAAGTTGACCTGCATCTTTCAAAAGATCAAGTGTATATTTCCTTTGAGACATGAATAGACCTTCCTTGGCTCTACATATATCAATACCAAGGAAGTATTTCATCTCCCCTAGGTCTTTAATCTCAAACACAGATTTCAAGTAATCTTTTGTATCTTGTATACCTTATTTGTCACTTCCAGTTATGATGATATCATCAACATAAACTAGAAGGACAATGATACCTGATGGTGTGGTGAGGGTGAAGAGAGTGTGATCCAGTTCTGACTTCCTGAACCCTCGTCCATTTAGAGTAGTGCTCAACTTGTTGTACCAAGCTCTAGGTGACTGCTTCAAGCCATATATAGCTTTCTTCAATCTCAGCACATTCCCTGGCTTTACAAGTCCTTCAAGACCTGGTGGGGGTTTCATATACACTTCATCCTCAAGCTCTCCATGAAGAAATGCATTCTTCACGTCCATCTGCCATAAACCCCATTCCAAGTTGGTTGCCACAGAAAAAACAATTCGGATAGTGTGAAGCTTGGCAACTGGAGCAAAAGTGTCCAGGTAATCCTCTCCATAGGTTTGGGTGAACCCTCTAGCCACCAGTCTTGTCTTCTTTCTCTCTATCTTTCCATTCGGAAGGAACTTGATTGTGAATATCCATCTACTAGTTACAGCCTTCTTCCCTTTAGGTAGCTCACTTTCAAACCATGTCTCATTTCTTATCATGGCCTTAGCTTTATCAGCCACTGAGTCTCTCCATTGCTTATCCTCCATGGCTTCCTCATATGATCTTGGAACTTGACTATCGTCCAGACTTGTCATGAACACATAGTGTTCCTTTGGAAACTCAGCAAACGAGCACACCACTTGAGTTGGGTGAGCTACTGCTTGAGCATTGTAGTACACCTGAGTATTGACCCAATTAGATGGGTCCCTTCTTATCCGAGTGCTCCCCCTTACAAGGACTTCAACCATTTGTTCTTCTTGTTCTCTATGACCTTCTTCCTCAGGTTCATGGTTTTCTTCATTTTGAGCTCCACCTTGATCATGACCACCTGAACTTTCATCATTTTGGTCTCCTTCTTCAGATGTATTTCCCCCTTCATGATCATGGTGGGGTTGATCTATAGCTTCATGAGGGTTTGGTGCTCCTTGCCCTCTCTGGTCTTGGATCATATTAATCCAAAGTCCTTCTAAGATGATCCGGAGACTAGTTGCCTTACCTGAGGCTTGAGATAGATCCTTCAAATCATCCCAGCTCTTCTCCTCGTAGTACCCTCTTGACTCCACAAACTTCACATACCTTGAAACTAGAACTTGCCTTGTTCTTGGATCAAAACAATTGTAACCCTTCTGAGTGGTTGAGTATCCAATGAACATTGCCCTTGTGCTCTTTGATTCTAGTTTGTTCCTCAAAGCTCCGGGAACTAGAACAAAGCATAAGCACCCAAACACTCTTAGATGACTTAAACCGCCTTCTCCTTGTTTAGAACTTCAAATGGAGCCTTGTCATCTAGAACTCTAGTAGGTGTTCTGTTGATCAAATAGCAGGCAGTCATCACAGCATCACTCCAGAACCTTTTTGGGACATTGGACTGAAACATGATTGGCCGAGCCACCTCCATAAGATGCATGTTCTTCCTTTCAGCCACTCCATTCTGTTGAGGCGTGTAAGGGCAGCTTGTTTGATGCAGGATCCCATGTTGAGCTAGATGTTGCTTGAATGCCAGGCTTGTGTACTCACCACCATTATCCGGCCTGAAAATCTTAGTCTTGGCATGGTAATGGTTAATCAGATAAGCATGAAAAATTCTAAATGCATCAAGCACCCTATCCTTAGTTTGAATGAGAGTTATCCAGGTGTATTTCGATTTTTCATCAATGAATGTTACAAAATACTTATAGTTTTCTCTAGATAAACAAGGAGCAGTCCACACATCTGAATGCACAAGATCAAAACACTTTTCATAAAGACTAGTTGATTTCTGAAAAACTGCCTTACAATGTTTACCCAAGATACATGCTTCACATTCATTATTCTTATACATGACACCTGGTAACATTAAACTTAGAGCTCTAACATGAGGGTGACCTACTCTAGCATGCCACAATGCATCATTATTCATCACAGAAGTAGAACTAAACGAGTACTTAAAATCAGAACTAGGGGCAGTGTCTTCAAGCATGTAAAGGTCTCCTTTGGTTACTCCCCTTCCGATCAACTTATGGCTCTTAATATCCTGAAACTCAACATCATTAGAACTGAATATGACCTTGCAATTTAAATCAGTAGTGCACTTCTTAACAGATAAGAGATTGGATGTGAACTCAGGCATATAAAAAACTTAAGATTCCCTCTCAACTAATCTTAACTTGCCTATTCCTTTTATTGCTACCCTATCACCCTTAGCAATCATCACATGACCATGAGCAGGTTCTATGTTCTTTATAAGATTATCATCACTAATAATGTGGTGAGAAGCTCCGAATCAACAATCAGAGGCTTACTAGTGTTATGAGCATGATAGGTACTGGCGAGTCAAGTTTATACCCTAATGATCAGGGTTCTTAGGCAAGATAAGATGCCAGCAGTATGAGTTTCATTTCTATTTTTCAAGTGATCAGAGATACTTAGATAGGTTATAAGCAGCAAATGAGTACCCTAGAGGGTTTCAGATACTATTACCATTCGCAGCTTCTCGTTTGACTTGGACCGATCCGGATGAACCAGCTTCACTTGTATTGTTGAGAGGTGAGCTCTTGCATCTCGCTCCTTCATGAACTTTGTCGGCTTTGAGATTGTGTGGTGAAGTATCCAAACACTGGCTCCTCTTGTGACCTGGTTCTTTGCAGTGATCACAGTTGCCTCACAAACCTCCTTTCCTCACCACCTCTCCTTTCATCAGGCCTGTACATAGCTCTGTTAGCTTGGACAGCCTCATTTTTGTTGGCCAGGGACAGTTCCCCCTTACCACCAGACAATCCTAGGGACCCTTCCTCCTTCTGGATTTGAGCACAAACTTCCTCCAAAGTTGGGAGCTTTGAGGACCTCAGTATGTGCTTGATCAAATCGTTGAAGGCAGGATTCAGGGTTAAGAGTAACCCAAACACCTGATCTTGCTCACGCCTCTCCATCAGGATGTCTTGATCTGTTGTGTTTGGCCTAAGCATCTCTAGTTCAGACCATAAAGCCCGGAACTTGCCCAAGTGCTTAGTAAACTAAACATCTTCCTGAGCAAGAGTGTTGATAGCCCTTTTTAGCTCAAACACCCGGCTTAGATTGGAGGTGTTTCTATAGATCTTCTGGAGAGTGTCCCACAGGACCTTTGGAGTCTTGCAGTAGCTGTATGCCTCAAGAATGGGTGGATCTAGAGACCCTTGAATCATGGTCTGCACCATCATGTCGTATTGGATCCACTTTTGTTGAGCAGCCAAAGCAAGCTCCTTTGCTCCTTCTTCCTCACTAGCAATTGGTTTTGGAGCTTCATCTGTGACGTGACTCCATAAACCCTTGCTCCCAACCGCAGTCTTCACCAGCCGAGACCACAACAGGTAGTTTCCACCACCTTTAAGAGTAACCGGAACAGCTAACATCACTTTTCTTCCTTCCATATTCTAAACAACCTTCAATAACCCAGAAAGTTTGAACCTTTGGACACGAGATGAAGCTGAAGTATTGTAGATCTAGACACCAGTATATGAGTAACCTGGCTCTGATACCATGAGATTTTTAGAGAATAAGCAGAAAGTATGTGAATCTAAGAGAGAAAGAGTAAAAAAGAGTGAGAGATTAAGGAGAAGAATGCTTGATGTTCATGATGAACAAGAGAGAAGAGAGAGTAACTCGGAAAAGAGAGAGTGTATTGCTTGATTCATTAATCTGAGAGGAGTTACAAATATATAGAGAGTAAAGTAGGTTTACAACGGATACAAAAGGAAAGGCCATAAGGGAAGAGACGTGGCTGGTCAAGGAGAGTGGCACACCTAGTTTGAACTTGTGGATGTGGGTGCGAGATGATTTCGGCATCTTGACTAGATGCCTTCTCCTTTCCAGCCTTGGAAAGGCTGTCTTGGTCAAGCTTGACTCCTTATCTGCGAGCCTCTTTCTTACTGAGTAACCATTCAGGTTAACCTTCTTCCTTTTACCCAGCCAAGTTATCTTCTCTTCCTTCTACCTTGTGACCCAAGTCTCAGCCATGGATGTACGGACCTTGAGTTGTACGGACATGGGCCATCCGTACAACTTGATCCGGTTTTTGTACAATGACCAAAATATGTTTTGGTCGAGTTTAAAGTGGTTTGGGTCGAGTGGTCCGTACGGTCGGCCATACAGTCCGTACGGTCTGTACCCTCCGTACACTCATCCTAATTTTGCACAATCTTCCCTTTGATCTCAAACTCCATTCTAAACCCCTTGAGCCTCCTCTCTTTATTTCCTCAGATCAACAGATTTTGCACACAAAGGTTTTAATGAGGGATGTCTTCATGGGTTCCAAGCATAACCATATCCTGTGGTTAAGCTTGAGGGGGAGTATTGACATGAAGACATGAATAAACTATGGAGACAAAGAGAAGAGATGCATTTGGGCAAGTTGGAATGTTTGGTCCGTACAGACTTGGAACACAAGTCATTCCGTACAAGACTTGACTTCCAAGCAAGCAAGTGACCTAACTTGGGTTGGAAGGCAAGGAAGTGGCTTAAACTCGACAAGAAGAGAGTCACGAGGCCAAGAGAGATGTTGGAGACTTCTGGAAGCAAGTGGGATTCAAAAATGGATCAGATCACATGTTCTATTTTGGTCTCCCAACCCTTGAGGTCCTGTCACTTTCAGGCTCCACTATCTTGACCAATCAGCCTTATTTTAATCTTATTCTTCTTGTCTTCACCCTCCTTGTATGTCTTTAAATAATCTATCTCTGGAAACTAAAATAGACAAGGAATACAATCCTTCCTTTCTCTCTTTTTCGAATCCTCTCTCTCTCTCTCTCTCTTCTCTCTCACAAGTTTCTTCACTCTCTCTCTTGTTCTTCACACTGTTCTTCATTTTCTTACAGGCTGATGTGTTTACTAAGTCTCCGAGGAAGAAGACACTTGAGTCCATCCATCAGAGGTTGGGACTCATTGATATTACTAGGTGCAACTGATCCCCTGTCATGAGGTCTTTACTATTTCCTTGCTGAGGTTTTATCACTAAGGAGGGTTTTCTTTGGCAAGGTTTTTAATGAGGAAGATCTCATGACATTCCAAGCTTGACTTGTTCCACATGGTCAAGCTTGAGGGGGAGTGTTAAACCGAATAAGAGATGGAGTTATGATCTATTAGGAAGGCTGGAAAAGACTTATGGAATGGAGAGGAAGAAGTTTGGAGGTGTCCGTACAAGGTCGTACAAGTGGTCCGTACAAGGCCGTACAAGTGGTCCGTACAAGGTACCCATCCTCCAATGGCATTTTGGCTATCTTATCACCAAGTTTACCTGCATCTTTCAAAAGATCAAGAGTGTATTTCCTTTGGGACATGAATAAGCCTTCCTTGGACCTACATATCTCAATTCCAAGGAAGTATTTCATCTCCCCTAAGTTTTTGATTTCAAACACAGATTTTAGATAGTCTTTAGTATCTTGTATACCTTCTTTGTCACTTCCGGTTATGATGATATCATCAACATAAACTGATGCATCCCTAGGATGCTCTTTGGTTGATGGGGATGGATAGATCCTTGCAAGAACGAATCAGAGACTCAAGTTCTTCAAGGTTGTGGATCGATTGGTGACACAAGAGGGATGATAAGATCTCTTGATAATCCTAGATGAATAACTGGGATATGACACACCAAGCAAACACCCTTAGGTTCCTGTATACTACACACCAGAAGAAACTCGACAACTATTCTAGAGAGAGAGCCGTCAAGAGAGAAAGATAACTCAATGATATTAGATTGCTTGAGTACAATAGGGTTAGGGAAAACCCTTAAATAAAAGAAACCAGAGAACATGCTCTCTAGGGTTTCGAAAATAATAAAATGGAAACTATAGTTTAAACATAACATAAGCTTAAAATTAAATAACTTCTGCTAGTCTTGGGCCGAGATAGGGCCTAGGTGATTTGTAAGACAAGTCGTGGCCTCGTTAAAAACCTTCCTCCGGAAAACCTCGTGGGACAAAACCAAAAGCAAGGAAAAGAGCACACACCAAATGTCTTGCCTAAACACTAACTCAGCTTGATGTAGAGATGGCTTGAATGGTGTTCAAGACATCTCGGATCAAACCTTGTCCAAGACTTTCTTCTTGTTGTGGATGTGAAGTGAGTAATCCTACAACAGTCTCCTTAAGTTTCTTGACCCTGGAACGGGTCATGGGACCTTCTGGAATGGTCAGAGCATCATCACCAGGCTGCTGGTGCATTGTGGCATCATGTGACTCATCTAGACTCTCCTTGTTCTCCTTAGTGATCCGGTCCATGATCACATCATCCCCTCCCTCTTGAAAAGGATTTGTCCTCAAATCTGGTTCATCAACAGCAAAAGGAGCCAAGTCAGTGACATTGAAGCTATTTGATACATCATACTTACCTTGGAGATCAAGTTTATAGGCATTGTCATTGATCTTGTGGATGATCTCGAAGGGTCCATCAACCCTTGGCATTAGCTTGGACTTCCTCTCGTTGGGAAACCTATCCTTCCTCAGGTGAAGCCAAACTTGGTCACCGACTTCAAAGACCCTCACACGCCTTCCCTTGTTGGCTTGTTTCTCATAGAGCTTGGTTTTCTGCTCAATGTTTTGTCTAGCCTTCTCATGGATTTGTTGGACCAGCTCAGCTTTCTTCTTACCATCCAAACTAACCCTTTCACACTCAGGTAAAGGCATTAGATCCAAAGGAGAGGTGGGATTGAACCCATAAACAATTTCAAAAGGAGAATACTTAGAAGCAGAATGCATGGCATGATTGTATGCAAATTCACAATGTGGCAAGTAATCTTCCCAAGTTTTCAAGTTCTTTTTGATGAATGCACGCAGGAGTGTTCCTAGAGTTCTATTAACTACTTCAGTTTGTCCATCAGTTTGTGGATGACATGTAGTAGAAAACAACAGCTTAGTGCCTAACTTAGACCAAAGAGTCTTCCAAAAGTAACTAAGAAACTTAGTATCTCTATCAGAAACTATAGTCCTAGGCATGCCATGTAAACGAACAACCTCTTTAAAGAACAAGTTAGCAATATGCAATGCATCATCAGTCTTATGACAAGCTATGAAATGTGCCATCTTAGAGAACCTATCAACAACAACAAAGATTGAGTCCTTTCCGGTTCTAGTCCTAGGCAATCCAACAATGAAATCCATGGATATATCATTCCAAGGATGGTGTGGAATTGGTAAAGGAGTATACAAACCCTGGGATTGGACTTGGGACTTAGCATGCTTGCAAGTAGCACACCTCCCACAGATTCTCTCCACATCTCTCTTCATGTGCGGCCAATAGAAGTGATCCTGCAAAACTTTTAGGGTCTTGGCAATCCCAAAGTGTCCCATTAGACTGCCCCCATGGGATTCCCTAACAAAGAGATCTCGCAAAGAACAATTAGGCACACACAATCTGTTATCATAAAACAAGAACCCTTCTTGTCTAAAGTAGTGTCCTGCAGCAAACTTCTCACAAGATGCATAAGCTTCCTTGAAATCAAGGTCAGTATCATACATATCTTTAATCTGCTCAAACCCAAGTAACTTAGCATCTAGAGTGGTCAAGAGAACATACCTCCGAGATAGTGCATCAGCAACTATGTTCTCCTTACCTTGTTTATACTTGATCACGTATGGGAAGGTCTCAATGAACTCAACCCATCTTGCGTGTCTCTTACTAAGCTTACTCTGCCCTTTTAGATACTTTAGGGACTCATGATCAGTGTGGATGACAAACTCCTTGGGCCACAAGTAATGCTGCCATGTTTGCAAGGCCCTCACCAAGGCATAGAGTTCCTTGTCATAGGTTGCATAGTTGAGAGTGGCTCCTCCAAGCTTCTCACTAAAGTAGGCAATGGGTTTCCTATCCTGCATCAACACAGCACCAATTCCAATTCCTGAAGCATCACATTCTATTTCAAAAGTTTTTGTAAAGTCAGGAAGCATAAGAAGAGGTGATTGAGTAAGCTTCTCTTTTAGGCATTGGAAAGCCTTCTCTTGGGCTTCTCCCCACTTGAATCCGACATCCTTCTTTATCACTTCAGTTAAGGGAGCTGCAATGGTGCTAAAGTCTCTCACAAAACGCCTATAGAACCCGGCAAGCCCATGGAAACTTCTCACTTCTCCTACTGTGGTTGGGCTCGGCCAGTCCTTGATGGCTTTGATCTTCTCCTCGTCCACTTTAACTCCATCTGCACTCACAACAAAGCCTAGGAAAACCAAGTTATCCGTGCAAAAAGTGCACTTCTTCAAGTTGGCAAAGAGTTTCTCATTTCTCAAAACATTCAGGACAGCCCTAAGATGTTCTATATGCTCTTCTAAAGTCTTGCTATATACTAAGATGTCATCAAAGTATACAACAACAGAAATACCTATGAATGATCTAAGAACATGATTCATTAACCTCATGAATGTACTAGGTGCATTTGTCAATCCAAATGGCATAACTAACCACTCATATAATCCATGTTTAGTTTTAAATGCAGTTTTCCATTCATCTCCTTCTTTCATCCTAATCTGATGATAACCACTTTTCAAATCTATCTTAGAAAAGATGCAAGAACCATGCAATTCATCAAGCATATCATCTAATCTAGGTATAGGGTGGCGATACTTCACTGTGATGTTGTTGATTGATCTACAATCAACACACATACGCCAAGAACCATCCTTCTTAGGCACTAGGAGCACTGGTACAGCACATGGGCTCAAACTCTCTCGGATATAGCCCTTCTCCATGAGTTCCTCTACTTGTCTTTGCAATTCCTTGGTCTCAACCGGATTGGTTCTGTATGCTGGTCGGTTTGGAAGTGTAGATCCTGGAACAAAGTCTATCTGGTGCTCAATCCCACGCAAAGGAGGTAACCCAATGGGATTGTCCTCTGGAAATACATCTTGGAACTCCTGCAAAAGAGAAACCATTTCACTCGGATACACCGGTGTAGAATCTGTTAAGTTCAAAAGAGTTTCTTTAAACACAAGTAAGATAGCTGATTGTTTAGAGTAGAGAGTTCTTTTGATATCACCCATGTTGGCATAGAAGTTTGGCTGCTTAGTTCCAGCCGGTCTGAGATCAATCTCCTTCTTCTTTTGGAGTTGAATCTGACCAGCTTCCATAGGTAGGACATCACACATGACTTCATCTTCATATCTTCCTATGGCTAAAGGAATGAGAACTTGACTTGAAACCTTTATGGTGCCTTCTTTATTCAACCATTGTAGCCGATAAGGTTTTGGATGCTTCTGAACCTTCAAACCCAACTTCTCGACCATTGTCTCACAAGGAGCATTCACACAACTGCGTCCATCAACTATGAGGCTGCATACTTTCCCTTGGACCAAGCACCGGGTATAGAATAGGTTCTCACGTTGCTCTAGCTCCTCAGTCTTGGTTTGCAAGCTTAGAAGCCTTCTTGCTACTAAAAGCTTCCCCTGGACTGGTCCTTCTTCATGTTCTTCTTCAGTTTCTTCTTGGTCAGACTCGGTGTTGTCATCTTCAGAGGCATACTCACCATCTTCCAGTAGGATCATGACTCTCTTGTTGGTACATTCATTGGCATAATGACCTCGTCCTTGGCACTTGAAACACTTGACATCACGAGCTCTGGAACTAGAAGCCTCAGCCTTGCTGCCCTTGTCAAGAGTACTGCTTGGTTTGGTTTCTTCCCTCGGATAGGACTTGCTATCTTTCTGATATGGTTTAGACTCCTTAGGATATGTGGACTTCTCTTCCTTGGTGTTGTGTAACCGGTTGGATCCATAGTTGGCTCGTGAGTGTTCCTTCCTCTTGAGCTGTTGTTCCACAAGAATAGCCTTGTGTAACATCTCTTCTAACTCCACATAATGTTGCATCTCAACATTGTCTTGTATCTCTCGGTTTAGACCACACAAGAACCTTGACATTGTTGCTTCTCTATCTTCGGATATGCTAGCCCTTAGCATGAGTAACTCCATCTCCTGGTAATCCTCCTCCACTGATCTTGAACCTTGAGTAAGCTTCCTGAGCCTGTGGTGCAGTCTCTATGGTAATGACTCGGAACATGTTAAACCTGAAGTGATAATCTGATCACTAAAGGTTATGTGCAAAGTTAGGGCCAAACCTCTTAGAAGTTCTGTCAAGACTTAAGGAGGGTCCAAAAGGCAATGCTGAGCTAGAAAGAGCTTCAGGAAGGGCTTACAATGAAGGAAGAAGGCTTGGGTGAAGTTTGGAGTCAAATGGTCGATGTGCAAAGTTCGGGTTGTCCGTACTGTACGGCCGTACGGACTGTACGGACCATACGGACGGGGCCGACCCAAAACTTCACTTTTCAACCATTAGAGCATAAATTGGGTCTCTGCACAAATAGGCGAAATGTGTACGGCCAGACCTAATCCGTACACATCCATGGAGGTACCTTGGTGCACAAGGAAAGAACCGTAGAAAGAAGAAAGGAAGAAGAAAGGAAGAAGAGAGGAAGAGGAGGTGACCCGGAAGCATCTTGGAAAGCATCTGGCGAGATGCTCTTGTTGCTTACTGTGTGGATAAGATGCTGAAGGGATATTCCAGTCAAAGATGCTGATCTAGAATGGATAAGGTTTAGGCTGGAAAGGAAGAGCTGAACCTGGACTGATCTATGGACAGGTTCATGAGCATTGGTGGCTCATTCCTAGCCAAGTTAACCTCTTGGACGACCAGCAAGTGACAGGCTGTCCAAGCATGTGAGGATTCTCAGCCACACAATTCAAAAAGAGGCATCCTTCTTCCCTTGACTTCACATGCTTGTTGAATTCCTTGTAAACCCTAATGTATTCTCATTTTTCTATATAAAGAGTGTAATGTCGAGCATGAATGATAAGCTGAATGGGGGATTCACCCCTTTCTTCTTCATAAACTCTCTAATCTCTCACTAGTCTCCCTAATCTCTATACTCTCTCGTTTACTCTCTCTCTCATCAGTCTCACTCTCATTTCGACCATATCAAGCTCTCATCTTCCCCATTGGGGTTTCTCTCACACATACAACCAGAACCTCTGAAAACTTTCATGGTATCAGAGCCTGGTTCATCAAGAACCTTTGCTAAAGCTTCCGCAAACCTCACACTCTCTCTCTTCTCAAAACCAAACCTTGAAGACACATCCATCTGAGATCTGTTTCTGGAAGAAGAAGAAGCTTGAATCCGTGGAGTGTTCTCCTTGTCTCTCAGCCGTTCCTGTCTGTACCAGATGAAGGAGACTCGTTGAAAGCAAAGGTGGATGGAGAGGCATCATGAACCTTACCCAGATCTATCTTGTCAAGAGTCATGTTCATCCGGGTTCCAAAGAAGATCATCCAGAAGGGCGAGCTGATAATATGAAGAAAGGAGGGGCTTTTTGACATGGAGATACAAGACGGTGGTCCTAGACTGAAGGAGAAGGAGGTGGGTGACGATCCAGTCTCTCAGATCCAGTAAAGTCATGACCTTTATGCCATTGGAGGTTCAAGGAATCAATCCGGTTCCTTGACTGTAAGCTATTACTGTCCCTTCTTGATATTGAGTGTGATAATGACTGGTTGTGTGTTGTGTTGAGTTAATAACCTGAGGATATGTTTAAAATTGCTAAATGAACTGAAAAGAAATTAGAATCTGTCCCAGGATGCTTAAAGAGACTTGCTTGGTGCTTGAGAAAATGCTTAACCTGATTCTAGTGAAGCTTGTTAGGGAGTTAGTAGTATGTCTAAACCTTCTTGATTTCATGAAATGAAATCGCCTAAGGTTGTTGCATTGAGACTGATGTTGTTTGGTGATAATGATGCTTAATCCCAGCTCTAAATGAATGTGTATTTGATTGTCTAAACCGGTTGCATTCATGAGTTAGAGACTGATTAAGGTTACTGCATATTATCATCCTGTTGCTGCCTTATATTGATGTATCTAGATTCATGTCAGATACAGATTAAGGAGCTTGAAAAATGCTTAAGTAGCTTGTCTTGAATCTGAAATGATCTTGCTTGTGCTTAGAGAGGTTGCTTGCAAAGATTAGAACTTGATAATTTCTAGTTTAATCTGTTGTAGAGCTTGTGACATTGGTGATCAAACTTGATGATTAGTCAAGGTTTGATCCCAATGCTTGTGTCTTATCTTGCTTGGAGTTTAAGTGATGTTTCAGGAAGTGTTCCAGTCCATCATCAATCCGGGTTCAAGAGGAAGGCAGTGCCCATTGTTATAGCAATAGAGAGTGGTAGCTGGTGTGTGTGTGTGTGTGGACACACAAGGCAAGGTCTTCACCTAAGTCTTGAGGAGACTGGTGACCTTAAGGCACTGGTACTGAAAGGAAAGGTTTGATCAGTGGTTGAAGTGCAGTCCTTGGGATGTTGCACTCCTGATCTTAAAGCTCAAAACGGCTCACTTCAAGCTTGAACCTAGACTCAATCCAAGCTTGAGGAGGGGAGTTAAGTGAGCTACCTGAATATACTAAGTACATTGACCTATGTTCCTCCTTATGATGCGTCCCTAGGATGCTCTTTGGTTGATGGGGATGGATAGATCCTTGCAAGAACGAATCAGAGACTCAAGTTCTTCAAGGTTGTGGATTGATGGTGACACAAGAGGGATGATAAGATCTCTTGATACTCCTAGATGAATAACTCGGATATGACACACCAAGTAAACACCCTTAGGTTCCTGGATACTACACACCAGAAGAAACTCGATAACTATTCTAGAGAGAGAGCCATCAAGAGAGAAAGAAAACTCGTTGATTAAAAGATGCTTGAGTTAGTGTCTAGGCAAGACATGGGGTGCGTGCTCTTTTCCTTGCTTTTGGTTTTGTCCCACGAGGTTTTCCGGAGGAAGGTTTTTAACGAGGCCACAACTTGTCTTCACATCACTTAGGCCCTATCTCGGTCCAGGACTAAAGAAGTTTACATTTTATTTCATTTTAAAGCTTATGTTATTTTATCTCGGATATGACCTTGTCCAAGACTTTCTTACTGTGGATGTGAAGTGAGTAATCCAACAACATTCTCTTTAAGCTTCTTGTTTCTGGAACGAGTCATGGGACCTTCAGGAATGGCTAGAGCATCATCACCAGGCTGGTGGTGCAATGTGGCTTCATGTGGCTCATCTAAACTCTCCTTGTTCTCCTTAGTGATCCGGTCCATGATCACATCATCGCCTCCCTCTTTAAAAGGATTTGTCCTCAAATCAGGTTCATCTACAGCAAAAGGAGCCATGTCAGTGACATTGAAACTATTTGATACATCATACTTACCTTGGAGATCAAGTTTTTAGGCATTGTCATTGATCTTGTGGATGATCTCGAAGGGTCCATCAACCCTTGGCATCAGCTTGGACTTCCTCTCGTTGGGGAACCTATACTTCCTCAGGTGCAACCAAACTTGGTCACCTACTTCAAAGGTTCTCACACGTCTCCCCTTGTTGGCTTGCTTCTCATAAAGCTTGGTTTTCTGCTCAATGTTTTGTCTAGCCTTCTCATGGATTCGTTGGACCATCTCTGCTTTCTTCTTGCCATCTAGACTGACCCTTTCACACTCAGGTAAAGGCATTAGATCCAAAAGAGAGGTGGGATTGAACCCATAAACAATCTCAAAAGGTGAATACTTAGAAGCAGAATGCATAGCATGATTGTATGCAAATTCACAGTGTGGTAAGTATTCTTCCCAAGTTCTTAAGTTCTTTCTAATGAATGCACGCAGGAGTGTTCCTAAGGTTCTATTGACTACTTCAGTTTGTCCATCAGTTTGCGGATGACATGTAGTAGAAAACAAGAGTTTAGTGCCTAGCTTAGACCAAAGTGTCTTCCAGAAGTTACTAAGAAACTTAGTGTCCCTATCAGAAACTATAGTTCTAGGCATGCCATGTAAACGAACAACTTTTTTAAAGAACAGGTTAGCAACGTGCAATGCATCATCAGTTTTATGACAAGCTATGAAATGTGCCATCTTAGAGAACCTATCAACAACAACAAAGATTGAATCCTTGCCGGTTCTAGTCCTAGGTAATCCAACAATAAAGTCCATGGAAATGTCACTCCAAGGATGGTGTGGAATGGGTAAAGGAGTATACAAACCCTGGGATTGGACTTGGGACTTGGCATGCTTGCAAGTAGCACACCTCCCACAGATTCTCTCCACATCTCTCTTCATGTGCGGCCAATAGAAGTGATCCTGCAAAACTTTTAAGGTCTTGGCAATCCCAAAATGTCCCATTAGACTGCCCCCATGGGATTCCCTGACAAAAGATCTCTCAAAGAGCAGTTAGGCACACACAATCTATTGTCACAAAAAAAGAAGCCTTCTTGTCTAAAGTAATGCCCTGCAGCAAAGTTCTCACAAGAAGCATAAGCTTCCTTGAAGTCATGGTCAGTATCATACATATCCTTTATCTGCTCAAACCCAAGTAACTTAGCATCTAAATTGGTCAAGAGAACATACCTCCGAGATAGTGCATCAGCAACTATGTTCTCCTTACCTTGTTATACTTGATCACGTATGGAAAGGTCTCAATGAACTCAACCCACCTTTCGTGTCTCTTGCTAAGCTTACTCTGCACTTTTAGATACTTTAGGGACTCATGATCAGTGTGTATGACAAACTCCTTGGGCCACAAGTAATGTTGCCACATTTGTAATGCCCTCACCAAGGCATAGAGTTCTTTGTCAAAGGTTGCATAGTTGAGAGTGGCTCCTCCAAGCTTCTCACTGAAGTAGGCTATAGGTTTCCTATCCTGCATCAATACAGCACCAATTCCCATTCCTGAGGCATCACATTCTATTTCAAACGTTTTAGTAAAGTTAGGAAGCATAAGAAGAGGTGATTGAGTAAGCTTCTCTTTTAGGCATTGGAATGCCTTCTCGTGTGCTTCTCCCCACTTGAATCCGACATCCTTCTTTATCACTTCAGTCAATGGAGCTGCAATGGTGCTAAAGTCTCTCACAAATCGCCTATAGAACCCAGCAAGCCCATGGAAACTCTCACTTCTCCTACTGTGGTTGGACTCGGCCAGTCTTTGATGGCTTTGATCTTCTCCTCATCGACCTTAACTCCATCTGCACTCAAAACAAAGCCTAGGAAAACCAAGTTATCCGTGCAAAAGGTGCACTTCTTCAAGTTGGCATAAAGCTTTTCATTCCTTAAAACATTCAGGACAGCCCTAAGATGTTCTAGATGTTCTTCTAAGTTCTTGCTATATACTAAGATTGTTGAGATAGAGAAGAGAATGACCAGAAGAAGAAGCTGGTTCATGATCCAAAGAAATAAAGAAACAAGAAGAAGAAGGAGTGATCCGGATACTCCAAGTTGAGACTGGTTCATACAGTCTTGTGAACTAAGTCATTATTAGAATGGAGAGAAAGAAGCATGGCTGAGTGTGGTCCATTGATCTGAGAGATAAAGAAAACAAAGAAAAGAATAGATACCTGAAAAGAGTTTGGTCTGTACAACCTTGCTACACAAGGCAGTCCGTACAGTCTTGGCTTCCAAGTAACCAAACTTAACCTAGAGTGACTTGGAAGGCAAGGAAGGTGGGAACTCGTCCAGATTAATATTCTGAAGCATATTTGAAGTTTAAATGGAGCATCAGACCGTTTAAGAGAGCTGAGGCAAGTGGAGATTTAATTAAGAATAAAAGTCACATGTTCTGCCTAAGAAGAAAGCAGTTTGGACCTGTCACTTTCACTCAACCAGACTGTGCCCATCTCTCTCCTGTCACTATCTACTCCCTCTGGTCGAGATTCACCTTGGCTGCATCCTACTGGCTTCATCAGAAACCCTACAATAATATTTGTTTAGTAGATTTGTACTTTAATATTTATTTATTCTCTTGCAATTTGTAATCTGGCTATATAGCCACCCCATGTGTATTGTGAAACCTCTAAGGCAGAGGGGAGTTCTCTCTCTCTTCAATATTCTCTTGTTACTTCACTCTCCCCACACTCTTTACTCTCTTAATCTCGTTCATACTCTCTGTGATTCTCACTCTCATTTAATCTCTCTCACATACTCACTAATACTCTCTTAATCTCTTAGTTCTCCAGCAGCATTCTCCTTGATTCTCCTTTACTCTCATCAGTCTCTTCTCTATAATTTCGACCACACTCTGTTTCTATATCACTCACACACCAGAATCTGTCTATTCTCACATGGTATCAGAGCTTCCAAGCTCCTGAAACCTTCATAGCTTCCGCAAATCATCATCTTCTCAAAACTGTCTCCAAAACAGTTTATGCTACATCTCTTTATCCACTGGTCAAAAGGTCTTCCAAGAGGGAAGAATCTCTCCAGAACTCAACATAGGACAGTATACAAGTCTCTGTAACTCAAGAAAGCTTCAGCTCAGTCCAGCAAGCTTCATCAAATTTTCAGTTTCAAGCTCTGTTTCTTGCAAAACCAGTTGGTACATTCTATTGTCCACTGGTCAAAAGTCTCTAAGATGGAGAGCTCAAAGGAAATGGCGACTTCAGTAGATTCAAGGAGTCCAAAGAAGAAGCCAAACCACCTCATCTGGTCCACGCTGAAGATAATCCATGGAAGAAACCATTCTTGGAGAAAGGTCACTAAAGAAGCATTAAAGCTAAGCTGTTGTAATCATTCTCTGGCCAGCCATTCTGAAGCTCTGTTTCTGACAAACAAAACCCACGACCAGCAAGAGAACAGGAGGGGTTTGAAGTGTCTGCTTGACCAGAAGGAGAGAATCAAGAAGAGGAGGTATTGGACAGTCAATCCACACCACAAGCCCTTCAAATTCAAGTGATTCACAGCCATGGAGGTTCAAGGAACTAGCTCAGGTTCCTTGGTTGTAAGTTAACCTCCTAAACTCTAATAAGAGTCTGTTTAATTGCTTAAATTATTTCTGGTTGTGTTGTGTATGTGTTTAGTATCTTTGGGACAGTTTAATGGTACTAGAGTTATTGCACCTAGTTTCTGTCCCATGATACTAAAGAGTTGTGTTTATATTGTTCTAGGAGTGATTAATGTGAGAATAGAGAGAATATGGTAAGAATGAAAGTGTGTGAGAGTCTGGTTGAGAGAAAACAAGAGAATTGATGAGAGACAATAGTATGAGGCAGAATTGCCTTGTATGAGAGAATGAAAGATTATGGAGAGTTTAAGAGAGTTTCTGAGTATGAGAGTGTATGAGACTTAGAGAGAATATGAGAGTGTATGAACCAGAGAGAATAATGAAGGAGGAGGCTCAATTCTCCTTAGATATTTCGTGGGTTACATGTGGGGGCTTTATAGCCAAGATACAAGAAACTCACAAGACTACAAACACATTAAACTAACAATAAAAGAGAAAACTAAACTAATAATATTTTATGGAAAGATGATTCAGAACTGGCTGGACAGACTGGTGTAGAGCAGGCTGGTGTGGACAGACTGGCATGTCCAGAGAAGGAGAAAGAGACAGGAGGAGAGGCACAGCCTTCCTTGGTGATAGTGACATGTCTACACAACTTCTTATGCACCCCATGTGACTTCTTCTTGTTTAATTCAAACCAGATTGATCCAATTGCATTCAAACTGAATTTCCTTGACTTCTGGAACTTCAGCCACGTCCACAAGGTCTTCCCCACTCATTCCTTGCCTTTCAAGTCAAGTATGGTTATGTTTTTGATGAACTGTAGGGAGCTTCAAATCTTCTTACTTTGCTGTCCCTGTTTGAACCATAATCCAGCTTGCTTCTCTTCTTCTCTTTCTTTCATTATTCCAACACTCCCCCTCAAGCTTGACCATAGGAATCCTTGGACAAGCTTGGAACTGAGATTACTTGCCTCATTAAAAACCTAATTATAGGGAAAAAGAGTACAAGCAATCCAGCCTAGGTTTAGATAACTTTATTGGCCAGGAAGGGCGCCACTCCTTTCCTGCTTCACACTCAATTGGTTCCATTTGAACCTTCTTCTTATTTCACAGCTTGTCTCCCCCTTGTTTCTGAGTTCTTGCCTTCTTCATGGTGAGATCAAGCAAACATGTCTTTGGGATGATAATGAGGAGTGTCTGCCCTCCTGGCTTGCACTTGAATTCCTCACTTCATCCTTCTTCGAATGGCCTTGCAACATGACTTGTAGAACTTACTTGATAGGGGGACTTTGCAAAGAGTTAGCTGCCATCTTTTCAGTGAACTGCCTTCTCTTTGCTCAGCCAAGTATATCCCTGGCCAACTCCATTTTTTTCCTTTGCTTCAGCTTCAACAATGGGTCATTGGCTTCTCATTAACACCCCTCCTCAAGCTTGACCAGAGAATGAGAGTATATGGCCAAGCTTGAAGTTGAGAGCCAATGACAGCCAACACCTTGAGACCACAGCTCTCTTGGCTTGAATTGTAGCCTTTCTCTCTTGAGGAACCACCTGTTCACCCTCTTGGCTTCAGGTAATACCTCTTGAGCAATCTCTCCACAACACCAATCTTCCTCTACCATCTTGGGAGTTAATGAACACAATCAGTGTCCAAAGTGTTGCTGGGCAGTGGGCATTTTCTCCATGGACAGGAATTTACATCTTCTGTAGGCTCTGAACACATGGGCTTCTTGCTCTTTATTTCAAGGAGGCACAGCTTATCAAGAACCTGAGCTGGTTTCTTGAACCTCCAGCCCACGTGGGCTTAGTGAAACTGAAGTGGTTTGAGGTGTGGATTGAATATCAAACACCTCTTCTTGATGATTCTCTCCTTCTGGTCAAGGAGACACTTCAAACCCCTCCTGTCTTCTTGCTGGTCGTGGGTCTTGGGGATCAGAGAGTGAGCTTCAGCTTTGTTGGCTGGAAAATAGTTTGAACAGCCAGCTTTTTCAGTGACCTTGCCTCCAAGAAAGGTTTTCCCCATGGATTTTCTTCAGCATTTTTGACCAGAGGAGGTGGTTTTGTTTCTTCTTTAGACCCCTTGAAGTCTCTGGAGTCGCCATTTCAATTAATCTCTCCATCTTGGAAAGTTTGGACCAGTGGACAAAAGAATGTACCCACTGATTTTGCAAAAGACAGAACTGGAAACTGAAACTGTGATGAAGCCTGTTGAACTGAGATGAGGCTTCCTTAAGTTTCAAACACTGGTATACTCTCCTATCTTGAGTTCTGGTGATTTTGTTCCCTCCTGGAAGACCTTTGCACCAGTGGATAAAGAGATGTATCCAAGAAGATTTTGTAGACAGATTTTTACAGAGATTTTGCGAAAGTATGAATAGGTTTTCAGGAGCTTTGAGGCTCTGATACCATGTGAGAATAGAGAGAATATGGTAAGAATGAAAGTGTGTGAGAGTCTGGTTGAGAGAAAACAAGAGAATTGATGAGAGACAATAGTATGAGGCAGGATTGCCTTGTATGAGAGAATAAAAGATTATGGAGAGTTTAAGAGAGTTTCTGAGTATGAGAGTGTATGAGACTTAGAGAGAATATGAGAGTGTATGAACCAGAGAGAATAATGAAGGAGGAGGCTCAATTTTCCTTAGATATTTCGTGGGTTACATGTGGGGGCCTTTATAGCCAAGATACAAGAAACTCACAAGACTACAAACACATTAAACTAACAATAAAAGAGGAAACTAAACTAATAATATTGTATGGAAAGATGATTCAGAACTGGCTGGGACAGACTGGTGTAGAGCAGGCTAGTGTGGACAGACTGGCATGTCCAGAGAAGGAGAAAGAGACAGGAGGAGAGGCACAGCCTTCCTTGGTGATAGTGACATGTCTACACAACTTCTTATGCACCCCATGTGACTTCTTCTTGTTTAATTCAAACCAGATTGATCCAATTGCATTCAAACTGAATTTCCTTGACTTCTGGAACTTCAGCCACGTCCACAAGGTCTTTCCCACTCATTCCTTGCCTTGCAAGTCAAGTATGGTTAGGTTTTTGATGAACTGTAGGGAGCTTCAAATCTTCTTACTTTGCTGTCCCGGTTTGAACCTTAATCCAGCTTGCTTCTCTTCTTCTCTTTCTTTCATTATTCCAACACTCCCCCTCAAGCTTGACCATAGGAATCCTTGGACAAGCTTGGAACTGAGATTACTTGCCTCATTAAAAACCTAATTATAGGGAAAAAGAGTACAAGCAATCCAGCCTAGGTTTAGATAACTTTATTGGCCAGGAAGGGCACCACTCCTTTCCTGCTTCACACTCAATTGGTTCCATTTGAACCTTCTTCTTATTTCACAGCTTGTCTCCCCCTTGTTTCTGAGTTCTTGCCTTCTTCATGGTGAGATCAAGCTAACATGTCTTTGGGATGATAATGAGGAGTGTCTGCCCTCCTGGCTTGCACTTGAATTCCTCACTTCATCCTTCTTCCGAATGGCCTTGCAACATGACTTGTAGAACTTACTTGATAGGGGGACTTTGCAAAGAGTTAGCTGCCATCTTTTCAGTGAACTGCCTTCTCTTTGCTCAGCCAAGTATATCCCTGGTCAACTCCATTTTTTTCCTTTGCTTCAGCTTCAACAATGGGTCATTGGCTTCTCATTAACACCCCTCCTCAAGCTTGACCAGAGAATGAGAGTATATGGCCAAGCTTGAAGTTGAGAGCCAATGACAGCCAACACCTTGAGACCACAGCTCTCTTAGCTTGAATTGTAGCCTTTCTCTCTTGACGAACCACCTGTTCACCCTCTTGGCTTCAGGTAATACCTCTTGAGCAATCTCTCCACAACACCAATCTTCCTCTACCATCTTGGGAAATAATGAACACAATCAGTGTCCAAAGTGTTGCTGGGCAGTGGGCATTTTCTCCATGGACAGGAATTTACATCTTCTGTAGGCTCTGAACACATGGGCTTCTTGCTCTTTATTTCAAGGAGGCACAGCTTATCAAGAACCTGAGCTGGTTTCTTGAACCTCCAGCCCACGTGGGCTTTAGTGAAACTGAAGTGGTTTGAGGTGTGGATTGAATATCAAACACCTCTTCTTAATGATTCTCTCCTTCTGGTCAAGGAGACACTTCAAACCCCTCCTGTCTTCTTGCTGGTCGTGGGTCTTGGGGATCAGAGAGTGAGCTTCAGCTTTGTTGGCTGGAAAATAGTTTGAACAGCCAGCTTTTTCAGTGACCTTGCTCCAAGAAAGGTTTTCCCCATGGATTTTCTTCAGCATTTTTGACCAGAGGAGGTGGTTTTGTTTCTTCTTTAGACCCCTTGAAGTCTCTGGAGTCGCCATTTCAATTAATCTCTCCATCTTGGAAAGTTTGGACCAGTGGACAAAAGAATGTACCCACTGATTTTGCAAAAGACAGAACTGGAAACTGAAACTGTGATGAAGCCTGTTGAACTGAGATGAGGCTTCCTTAAGTTTCAAACACTGGTATACTCTCCTATCTTGAGTTCTGGTGATTTTGTTCCCTCCTGGAAGACCTTTGCACCAGTGGATAAAGAGATGTATCCAAGAAGATTTTGTAGACAGATTTTTACAGAGATTTTGCGAAAGTATGAATAGGTTTTCAGGAGCTTTGAGGCTCTGATACCATGTGAGAATAGAGAGAATATGGTAAGAATGAAAGTGTGTGAGAGTCTGGTTGAGAGAAAACAAGAGAATTGATGAGAGACAATAGTATGAGGCAGGATTGCCTTGTATGAGAGAATAAAAGATTATGGAGAGTTTAAGAGAGTTTCTGAGTATGAGAGTGTATGAGACTTAGAGAGAATATGAGAGTGTATGAACCAGAGAGAATAATGAAGGAGGAGGCTCAATTTTCCTTAGATATTTCGTGGGTTACATGTGGGGGCTTTATAGCCAAGATACAAGAAACTCACAAGTCTACAAACACATTAAACTAACAATAAAAGAGGAAACTAAACTAATAATATTGTATGGAAAGATGATTCAGAACTGGATGGACAGACTGGTGTAGAGCAGGCTAGTGTGGACAGACTGGCATGTCCAGAGAAGGAGAAAGAGACAGGAGGAGAGGCACAGCCTTCCTTGGTGATAGTGACATGTCTACACAACTTCTTATGCACCCCATGTGACTTCTTCTTGTTTAGTTCAAACCAGATTGATCCAATTGCATTCAAACTGAATTTCCTTGACTTCTGGAACTTCAGCCACGTCCACAAGGTCTTCCCCACTCATTCCTTGCCTTTCAAGTCAAGTATGGTTATGTTTTTGATGAACTGTAGGGAGCTTCAAATCTTCTTACTTTGCTGTCCCTGTTTGAACCATAATCCAGCTTTCTTTCATTAATGGTACTAGAGTTATTGCACCTAGTTTCTGTCCCATGATACTAAAGAGTTGTGTTTGTATTGTTCTAGGAGTGATTAAGTTTGCTAGCATGGTAATGTCTAGTTTCTGTCCTAGAATAATTCTTTGTGTTGTCTCTGGCCTAAGTGAGTTGCTTAGTCTCAGTGTCTGTCTTGTTGCATTGTTAAAGGTCTAGGAGAGTTTTCTGGCCATGTGTTGCATTCATAGTTGTGTAGCTTGATTAGATGAGTTGTCTAGTCTATGCTACTGTCATAAATTGTCATTGCATTCTGCTATTGTCATATGTGTGATAAATTGAGCCTAGATGCCTTGTAATTGATGAGTTATCATACCTGAGGATTTAGTGAATTGGTTGCATGGATTTGAACTGAATGAGTTGTTGAGATTATGTCCATTGCACTTTCTTAAAGCATTGGGATCAGGATTGGTAAGTTACCAAGGTCTGATCCTAGTGTGTGTGGTCTGATTCTTGCTGGAGTTTGAGTGATGTTTCAGGTACAGAAGTGTTTTCTCTGTCCATCATCAAATCAAGACAAAGAAGAAGACTTTGCCCATGTTGTTCAGAGCATGCAGAAGATGCATATTCCTGTCCATGGAGAAAAAGACCCATGAGTTCAGAGCCTACAGAGTCTGTATATTCCTGACCATGGGAGAGATGTTTTGTGTGTGAAACCGGTTGAAGAAGCGCAGCCTGGTTAGGTGTTGAGATTCTGGTTCATGAGAAACGCAAGAAGAAGTGTGGTGTAAGGCATTGGAGCAGAAACCAAAGGTGGATCGGTTGAAGAAGCGCAGCCTGGTTAGGTGTTGAGCTCCTGGTCCAATACTCATCTTTGCTCACCTTTCAAGCTTGGTCCATCACCTATACTCTCTGGATCAAGCTTGAGGAGGGGTATTGGTGAGTATTCTGAAGGTTCAAGACGTCCATAGCCTCACCAGAAGATCAGAAGTGGAGTTCACTCAGATCAAAGAAGAAGAAGAAGAGGAATGCTAGTGATGGAGTTCACACTGGCATGTCTCAGGAAAAGGAGGATAACTTCCTCAGCATGAAGAATTTGACCATGAAACTAATTTCCCTACATTCTACACTCATCAAGGGCACCCGGCGAATTGGAATCAGTCTAAAAAGAGTTACGGTTTGGAAGTTACACCAGTTACAAGTTTCAGGCGTTCTGCTGTCTAGAGATCAGTTGCGGGTGATGGAGTTCATGATCCAAATTGGTCTACCAAGTGAGGGATTCAAGTGGAGTTCACTCCGCATCATGATTAACATTGTTGGAGCTCTCTGGAGTAGAAGCTGGAGGTCCTTAACCCCATCAGAATGGCGAGTAGTCAGAAGATAGGGGAGATACCAAACCGGCCAAGAGATGAGATCCGGGTTGTTGATGTGTGCAAGGGGTGGAGTTCACCCTTGCAGCACAAGAAAGGGCCGTGATCCAGAGCTCTTTGTGTCTAACCACACTGGTCTAAGGCACAAAGGCTCACTGGCCAATCCCTAGGCCTTGGGGATTTCTACTCTTTTTCCTTAGTATGTTTTTGTCCCATTGGGTTTTGCATACTAAGGTTTTAATGAGGGATTTCTTCAAGGTTCCAAGCTTGTCCAAGGATATCCTATGGTCAAGCTTGAGGGGGAGTGTTGAGATAGAGAAGAGAATGACCAGAAGAAGAAGCTGGTTCATGATCCAAAGAAATAAAGAAACAAGAAGAAGAAGGAGTGATCCGGATACTCCAAGTTGAGACTGGTTCATACAGTCTTGTGAACTAAGTCATTATTAGAATGGACAAGAAAGAAGCATGGCTGAGTGTGGTCCATTGATCTGAGAGATAAAGAAAACAAAGAAAAGAATAGATACCTGAAAAGAGTTTGGTCTGTACAACCTTGCTACACAAGGCAGTCCGTACAGTCTTGGCTTCCAAGTAACCAAACTTAACCTAGAGTGACTTGGAAGGCAAGGAAGGTGGGAACTCGTCCAGATTAATATTCTGAAGCATATTTGAAGTTTAAATGGAGCATCAGACCGTTTAAGAGAGCTGAGGCAAGTGGAGATTTAGTTAAGAATAAAAGTCACATGTTCTGCCTAAGAAGAAAGCAGTTTGGACCTGTCACTTTCACTCAACCAGACTGTGCCCATCTCTCTCCTGTCACTATCTACTCCCTCTGGTCGAGATTCACCTTGGCTGCATCCTACTGGCTTCATCAGAAACCCTACAATAATATTTGTTTAGTAGATTTGTACTTTAATATTTATTTATTCTCTTGCAATTTGTAATCTGGCTATATAGCCACCCCATGTGTATTGTGAAACCTCTAAGGCAGAGGGGAGTTCTCTCTCTCTTCAATATTCTCTTGTTACTTCACTCTCCCCACACTCTTTACTCTCTTAATCTCGTTCATACTCTCTGTGATTCTCACTCTCATTTAATCTCTCTCACGTACTCACTAATACTCTCTTAATCTCTTAGTTCTCCAGCAGCATTCTCCTTGATTCTCCTTTACTCTCATCAGTCTCTTCTCTATAATTTCGACCACACTCTGTTTCTACATCACTCACACACCAGAATATGTCTATTCTCACAAAGATGTTATCAAAGTATACTACAACAGAAATGCCTATGAATGATCTAAGAGCATGATTCATTAATCTCATGAATGTACTAGGTGCATTGGTTAATCCAAATGGCATGACTAACCACTCATATAATCCATGTTTAGTTTTGAATGCAGTTTTCCATTCATCTCCTTCTTTCATCTAATCTGATGATAACCACTTTTTAAGTCTATATTAGAAAAGATGCAAGAACCATGCAATTCATCAAGCATATCATCAAGTCTAGGGATAGGGTGGCGATACTTCACTGTGATGTTGTTGATTGATCTACAATCAACACACATACGCCATGTACCATCCTTCTTAGGCACTAGAGCACTGGTACAGCACATGGGCTCAAACTCTCTCAGATATAGCCCTTCTTCATGAGTTCCTCTACTTGTCTTTGCAACTCCTTGGTCTCAACCGGGCTGGTTCTGTATGCTGGACGGTTTGGAAGTGTAGATCCTGGAACAAAGTCTATCTGGTGCTCAATCCCTCTCAAAGGTGGTAAACCCATGGGATTGTCTTCTGGAAATACATCTTGAAACTCCTGCAAAAGAGAAACCATATCACTCGGGTACACCGGTGTAAAATCTGTTAAGTTCAAAAGAGTTTCTTTAAACACAAGTAAGATAGCAGATTGTTTAGAATAGAGAGTTCTTTTGATATAACTCATGTTCGCGTAGAAGTTTGGCTGCTTAGTTCCAGCCGGTTTTAGATCAATCTCCTTCTTCTTTTGGAGTTGAATCTGATCTTGTTGAACTTCCTTAGGTGTCAAGGGAACCAGGGTGGTCTTGCGTCCCTGAACTCAAAGGAGTGCTTGTTGGTGAAGCCATCATGGATAACTCGGCGATCAGATTGCCAAGGTCTTCCAAGAAGTATGTGACCAGCTTCCATAGGTAACACATCACACAAGACTTCATCTTCATACCTCCCAATGGCTAAGGGAATGAGGACTTGATTTGAAACCTCCATGGTGCCTTCTTCATTCAGCCATTGTAACCGGTAAGGTTTGGGATGCTTCTGAACCTTCAATCCCAACTTCTTGACCATGGTTTCACTCGCAACATTCACACAACTACCTCCATCAACAATGAGGCTGCACACATTTCCTTGGACCAAGCACCGGGTGTAGAATAGGTTCCTACGTTGCTCTAGCTCCTCAGCCTTGTTTTGGCAAGTTTAGAAGCCTTCTTGCTACTAAAAGCTTCCCCTGGACTGGTCCTTCTTCATGTTCTTCTTCAGTGTCTTCTTGGTCAGACTCGGTGTTGTCATCTTCTGAGGCATACTCTCCATCTTCCAGCAAGATCATGACTCTCTTGTTGGCACATTCATTGGCATAATGACCTCTTCCTTGGCACTTGAAACACTTGACATCACGAGCTCTGGAACTAGAAGCTTCAACCTTGCCTTTACCCTTGTCAAGAGCACTGCTTGGTTTGGTTTCTTCTCTAGGATAGGACTTGTTGTCCTTCTGGAACGGTTTAGACTCTTTAGGGTAAGGTGACTTCTCTTCCTTGGTGTTGTGTAACCGGTTAGAGCCATAGTGGTTGCGTGAATGTCCCTTCCTCTTGAGCTGTTGCTCCACAAGAATAGCCTTGTGTAGCATCTCTTCAAGCTCCACATTATTGACACAAAGACATAGAAGGGATGATGAGATAAAGAAAGAATTAGCATCTGGTCAAGTTGAAGTATTCAAGTCCGTACAAGCTTGGAAAGCAAGGTATTCCGTACATACTTGCATCTCAAGCTACCAAGGCTCAACCTAACTTACCTTGGAAGACAAGGGAAGTTCAAACTCGCCCAGATCAACCTCCGAGAGTCAGGGAGCCGTTGGGAGCTTGTCTGAAGTAAGAATAGTATTTAAATGGAAGAGATCACATGTTCCTTTTAGGGTGTGGACCATTTGTGAAGGGTCACTATCCTCTGCCAGGCCAGAATAGTTTATTATATTCTTCTTGTCTTGTTTCTCTTCATTAAGTCTATTTATATTGTATGCCTTAGACCAGAAATAATCAAGGAAAAGGGTTCCTTCTCTCTCTCTCTCTTTTATACTCGAAATACCTCTCTCTCCCTCTCTCTCTCACGGATTCAACTCTCTCTCTCTCCGTTCTTGAACCTTTTCTTCTTTGTTCTTCACTGTTCTTCATTTACTTTCACACATAATGTTGCATCTCAACATTGTCTTGTATCTCTCGATTTAAACCACACATGAACCTTGACATGGTTGCTTCTCTATCTTCTGATATGCTAGCTCTTAGCATGAGCAACTCCATCTCCTGGTAATACTCCTCTACTGATCTTGAACCTTGAGTAAGCTTTCTAAGCCGGTGATGCAAGTCTCTGTGGTAGTGACTTGGAACAAACCTCTTGCGCATGATAGACTTCATCTCTGTCCAAGTCTCAACTGGTTCTTCTCCATTCCTCCTACGAGTTGTGATGTACTGATCCCACCAACTTAGAGCATAGTCATAGAACTCAGTGGCAGCAATCTGAATCTTCTTGTGGTTTGTGTACTGCTTACACTGAAAGACTAACTCAATCTTCTTCTCCCACTCAAGGTAGGCATCCGGACCAGCTATGCCATGGAATGGGGGTATCTTTATCTTCAAACCAGCAAGCTCATCTCCCTGGTTCATCCTTCTTTCTTGGACACGCCTATGTCTTCTGTGGCTTTGTCTTGAGGATGAACTGAGGTGTTCATACTCATTGTCAGTCTCCTCATAACCAGCATGCTCTTGGCGAGTCGCATGAGCTCTCTCTTCTCTCCTAGTCTCTCGGTTTGGAACTTGACTAGTAGCTCTTCTGACTTCTTCCCTGAGCTCTTTCCGGATGTCATTGAGGTTGGTCCTCATCATCTCGGTCATGGTTGCTACCATGTTCTGATTGAGTTGAGCCGACATAGCCTCCATGAGAAGCTTGTTCTTCCTAACGAGTTCAGCTTCTTCTTCAGACTCGGATCCCATTCTTCCTGCACAAAGGTAAACAATATAACCAGTAAAAGGTTTCTAGGTAACAAGACAAGCAAAAAAGGAAAAAGGAGAACACAAAATCAAGCTTGTTTTGCAAGACAAAAGCAAAAAGGAAAAAATCGGCTAGGTAAAAAGGAATAGGGTTTCCGCCTACCAAGCAAAAAAGAAAATCCTTTAAACTTTGTCTAATCTTCTCTAAGGTTTTCTAGCACCCTAACAACCTTAATCTACTCGTGTTCAAGGTGATTAACAAGATTAACAGATGAAACAAAGTGATCTAAAAAGCAAAGACTTATGCGGCTAGGGTTTCTCTCTCTAGGGTTTCCGCAAAGCAAAAAGGAAAAAATTTAAAACCTTGTTTAACCTCTTATGAAACTCGAGCAGCCCTAAACAGATTAGTTCTACTGCTTATTCAAGATGATAGAGATGAAACACAGATGAAACAAAAAAAACAAGAGAGAAAACGAGTACTTCCCAAACCAAAGTTGCTCTGATACCACTTGATGCGTCCCTAGGATGCTCTTTGGTTGATGGGGATGGATAGATCATTGCAAGAAAGAATCAGAGATTCAAGTTCTTCAAGGTTGTGGATCGATTGGTGACACAAGAGGGATGATAAGATCTCTTGATACTCCTAAATGAATAACTCGGATATGACACACCAAGTAAACACCCTTAGGTTCCTGGATACTACACACTAGAAGAAACTCGACAACTTTTCTAGAGAGAGAGCCGTCAAGAGAGAAAGAAAACTCGTTGATTAAAAGATGCTTGAGTACAATAGGGTTTAGGGACCCATTTAAATAAGGAGAAACCAGAGAACATGCTCTCTAGAGTTTCGGAAAATAGTAAAAAGGAAAACTATAGTTTAAAGATAACATAAGCTTTAAAATGAAATAAAATGTAAACTTCTTTAGTCTTGAACCGAGATAGGGCCTAAGTGATGTGAAGACAAGTTGTGGCCTCGTTTAAAACCTTCCTCCGGAAAACCTCGTGGGACAAAACCAAAAGCAAAGAAAAGAGCACGCACCCCATGTCTTGCCTAGACACTAACTCAGCTTGATGTAGGGATGGCTTGAATGGTGATCAAGACATCTCGGATCAGACCTTGTCCAAGACTTTCTTGTTTTGGATGTGAAGTGAGTAATCCAACAACATTCTCTTTAAGCTTCTTGACTCTGGAACGAGTCATGGGACCTTCAGGAATGGCTAGAGCATCATCACCAGGCTGCTGGTGCCATGTGGCTTCATGTGGCTCATCTAGACTCTCCTTGTTCTCCTTAGTGATCCGGTCCATGATCACATCACCTTACCATTGCAAGCAAACTGAAGAAGGAGCCAACCGAGTCTAGGCAGTGGCATGCTTAGTCAAGAGACTGTTCAGAGCAGTCTTGGCTGTGTATGAAGAAGGCTACTCTATCAATGCGGCTTCTAGAGTGAGGTGGTTGAAGAGATAGCTGATGGATCAACCAGCAGTCCATCAAGTTGGCGAGTGATGAAGGAAGGGTGCAATGGTTTGTTCAGTCCGGATCATGAAGCTTCAAACCGTCCAAGCTTGTTCCTTTTAGAGGTCTCAAGCTTGAGGGGGAGTGTTGAAGAGCTTCAGTGATCCGAGAGGAGTTCAGCAAGTGAGGGATTCAAGTGGCATGTGAAGAGCAGCCACTCCTCACCATTTAGACAAGGGAGTAAACCTGAACTTATCTTTATAGACAATCATGTTAGGTTTATCTCTTGAGGACTGATACACTTGTGGAATGATGTATCAGGTACTGGTTACTCTATCAAGGAATATCTGGTGAGTCCGAGCACTTGAACCTATCAGGAGGATAGGTGAAAGGGGGAGAGACCAAGATCAGGCCGAGTTGAAGAGTACCATAGCTTGAGCCTCACTGAAGATGATCAAGGCGTTTCCTAGCTTCTCTAAGATGGCAGTGAGGTCAGTTGAGAGGGGGAGACCTAAACCGGGTCTATGGAGAGGTCAAGTAAAGATAATGAGTGAGCAAGAGATGTAGATCATTTCTGCACCAGTTAGGCCATGATCCAGAGTTCTTTGTGTCCACCACACTGGTTTAGACACAAAGAACTCAATGGCCAATCCCTAGGCCTTGAAGGAGCTTACTCTTTTCCTTATGAGGGTTTTATCCCTAAGGAGGGTTTTCTCTCATAAGTTTTTTAATGAGGAGTGACTTCAGGGTTCCAAGCTTGACTCAGGATCTTTAGAGTCAAGCTTGAGGGGGAGTGTTAAACCTGAAGTGATAATCTGATCACTAAAGGTTATGTGCAAAGTTAGAGCCAAACCTCTTAGAAGTTCTGTCAAGACTTAAAGAGGGTCCAAAAGGCAGAGCTGAGCTAGAAAGAGCTTCAGGAAGGGTTTACAATGAAGGAAGAAGGATTGGGTGAAGTTTGGAGTCAAATGGTCGATGTGCAAAGTTTGGGTTGTCCGTACTGTACAGCCGTACGGACTGTACGGACCATACGGACGGGGCCGACCCGAAACTTCACTTTTCAACCATTAGAGCATAAATTGGGTCTGTGCAAAAATAGGGTGAAATGTGTACGGCCAGACCTAATCCGTACACATCCATGGAGGTACCTTGGTGCACAAGGCAAGAAGAACCCTAGAAAGAAGAAAGGAAGAAGAAAGGAAGAAGAGAGGAAGAGGAGGTGACCCGGAAGCATCTTGGAAAGCATCTGGCGAGATGCTCTTGTTGCTTACTGTGTGGATAAGATGCTGAAGGGATATTCCAGTCAAAGATGCTGATCCAGAATGGATAAGGTTTAGGCTGGAAAGGAAGAGCTGAACCTGGACTGATCTATGGACAGGTTCATGAGCATTGGTGGCTCATTCCTAGCCAAGTTAACCTCTTGGACGACCAGCAAGTGACAGGCTGTCCAAGCATGTGAGGAATCTCATCCACACAATTCAAAAAGAGGCTCCCTTCTTCCCTTGACTTCACATGCTTGTTGAATTCCTTGTAAACCCTAATGTATTCTCATTTCTCTATATAAAGAGTGTAATTTCGAGCATGAATGATAAGCTGAATGGGGATTCACCCCTTTCTTCTTCATAAACTCTCTAATCTCTCTCTAGTCTCCCTAATCTCTATACTCTCTCGTTTACTCTCTCTCTCTCATCAGTCTCACTCTCATTTCGACCATATCAAGCTCTCATCTTCCCCATTGGGGTTTCGTTTACCCCATTGATCTTGAACCTTGAGTAAGCTTCCTGAGCCTGTGGTGCAAGTCTCTATGGTAATGACTCAGAACAAACCTCTTGCGCATGATAGACTTCATCTCTGTCCAAGTCTCAACTGGTTCCTCTCCGTCCTTCTACGGTTAGTGATGTACTGATCCCACCAACTTAGAGCATAGTCATAGAAGTCAGTAGCAGCTATCTGGATCTTCTTACACTGAAAGACCAGCTCAATCTTCTTGTCCCACTCAAGGTAGGCATCCGGATCAGCTTTACCATGGAAATGGGGTATTTTGACCTTCAAAACAGCAAGCTCATCTCTCTGGTTTGTCCTTCCTTCTTGTCCACGCCTATGTCTTCTTTGGCTTTGTGTTGAGGAAGAACTGATATGCTCATAGTAGTTGTCACTTTCTTCAGAACCAGCATGCTCTTGTCGAGTTGCATGAGGTCTCTCTTCTCTCCTAGTCTCTCGGTTGGGACCTTGATCAGAAGCCCTCTTTATTTCTTCTCTCAAATCTCTGCGGAGCTCATTACGATTGGTCCTCATCATCTCGGTCATGGTTGCTACCATAGACTGATTTAATTGCGCAGTCATGGCTTCCATGAGTAGCTTGTTCTTCCGGACTAGTTCAGCTTCTTCTTCAGACTCAGTCCCCATTGCTTCCTGCACAAAGGAAAACAAGATAACCAGTAAAAACATTCTAGGTAAACAAGAGAAGCAAAAAGGAAAAAGATCAACACAACAGTTAAGCTTGCTCGGCAAGGTAAAAGGAAAAAGGATATGCAGCTAGGTCTAAAAATCTAGGGCTTCCGCCTATCAACCAAAAAGGAAATTCTCTTAAACCTTGTCTAAATTTTATGATTTTCGAGCAGACCTAAACAACTTAGATATTCTTCTTGTTCAAGTTGATAGAGGTTTATTGCGGATGAAACAGAAAAGTTAAGAGAGAAAGAAGACTTCCCTAACCAAAGTTGCTCTGATACCACTTGATGCGCCCCTAGGATGCTCTTTGGTTGATTGGGTGGATAGATCCTTGAAAGAACGAATCAGGGACTCAAGTTCTACAAGGTTTGTGGATTGAATGGTGACACAAGAGGGATGAGAAGACTCTTGATACTCCTAGATGATTAGCTCGGATATGACACACCAAGTAACACCCTTAAAGCTCCGGATACAACACACCAGAGAAACACTCGACACACTTTCTAGAGAGAGAGCCGTCAAGAGAGAAAAGAACTCGATGATATTAGATTGCTTGAGTACAATAGGGTTAGGGAAAACCCTTAAATAAAAGAAACCAGAGAACATGCTCTCTAGGGTTTCGAAAATAATAAAATGGAAACTATAGTTTAAACATAACATAAGCTTAAATCAAATAACTTCTGCTAGTCTTGGGCCGAGATAGGGCCTAGGTGATTTGTAAGACAAGTCGTGGCCTCGTTAAAAACCTTCCTCCGGAAAACCTCGTGGGACAAAACCAAAAGCAAGGAAAAGAGCACACACCAAATGTCTTGCCTAAACACTAACTCAACTTGATGTAGAGATTGCTTGAATGGTGTTCAAGACATCTCGGATCAAACCTTTTCCAAGAATTTCTTCTTGTTGTGGATGTGAAGTGAGTAATCTTACAACAGTCTCCTTAAGTGTCTTGACCCTGGAACCAGTCATGGGACCTTCTGGAATTGTTAGAGCATCATCACCAGGCTGCTGTTGCATTGTTGATGCGTCCCTAGGATGCTCTTTGGTTGATGGGGAAGGATAGATCCTTGCAAGAACAAATCAGAGACTCAAGTTCTTCAAGGTTGTAGATCGATTGGTGACACAAGAGGGATGATAAGGTCTCTTGATACTCCTAGATGATTAACTCGGATATGACAAACCAAGCAGAACATCCTTAGGTTCCTGGATACTACACACCAGAAGAAACTCGACAACTTTTCTAGAGAGAGAGTCGTCAAGGAGGAAGAAAACTTGTTGATTAAAAGATGCTTTAGTACAATAGGGATTAGAGACCCGTTTAAATAAGGAGAAACCAGAGAACATGCTCTCTAGGGTTTGGGAAATAAGTAAAAAGGAAAACTATAGTTTAAAGATAACATAAGCTTTAAAATGAAATAAAATATAAACTTCTTTAGTCTTGGACCGAGATAGGGCCTAAGTGATGTGAAGACAAGTTGTGGCCTCGTTAAAAACCTTCCTCCGGAAAACCTCGTGGGACAAAACCAAAAGCAAGGAAAAGAGCACGCACCCCATGTCTTGCCTAGACACTAACTCAGCTTGATGTAGAGATGGCTTGAATGGTGATCAAGACATCTCGGATCAGACCTTGTCCTAGACTTTCTTGTTGTGGATGTGAAGTGAGTAATCCAACAACATTCTCTTTAAGCTTCTTGACTTTGGAACGAGTCATGGGACCTTCAGGAATGGCTAGAGCATCATCACCAGGCTGCTGGTGCAATGTGGCTTCATGTGGCTCATCTAGACTCTCCTTGTTCTCCTTAGTGATCTGGTCCATGATCACATCATCCCCTCCCTCTTGAAAAGGATTTGTCCGCAAATCAGGTTCATCTACAGCAAAAAGAGCCAAGTCAGTGACATTGAAGCTATTTGATACATCATACTTACCTTGGAGATCAAGTTTGTAGGCATTGTCATTGATCTTGTGGATGATCTCGAAGGGTCCATCAACCCTTGGCATCAGCTTGGACTTCTTCTCGTTGGGGAACCTATCCTTCGTCAGGTGCAACCAAATTTGGTCACCTACTTCAAAGTTTCTCACACGTCTCCTCTTGTTGGCTTGCTTCTCATAAAGCTTGGTTTTCTGCTCAATGTTTTGTCTTGCCTTCTCATGGATTCGTTGGACCATCTCTGCTTTCTTCTTGCCATCTAGACTGATCCTTTCACAATCAGGTAAAGGCATTAGATCCAAAGGAGAGGTGGGATTGAACCCATAAACAATCTCAAAAGGTGAATACTTAGAAGCAGAATGCATAGCATGATTGTATGCAAATTCACAGTGTGGTAAGTATTCTTCCCAAGTTCTTAAGTTCTTTCTAATGAATGCACGCAGGAGTGTTCCTAAGGTTCTATTGACTACTACAGTTTGCCCATCAGTTTGCGGATGACATGTAGTAGAAAACAAGAGTTTAGTGCCTAGCTTAGACCAAAGTGTCTTCCAGAAGTAACTAAGAAACTTAGTGTCCCTATCAGAAACTAGAGTTCTAGGCATGCCATGTAAACGAACAACTTCTTTAAAGAACAGGTTAGCAACGTGCAATGCATCATCAGTTTTATGACATGCTATGAAATGTGCCATATTAGAGAACCTATCAACAACAACAAAGATTGAATCCTTGCCGGTTCTAGTCCTAGGTAATCCAACAATAAAGTCCATGGAAATGTCATTCCAGGGATGGTATGGAATGGGTAAAGGAGTATACAAACCCTGGGATTGGACTTGGGACTTGGCATGCTTGCAAGTAGCACACCTCCCATAGATTCTCTCCACATCTCTCTTCATGTGCGGCCAATAGAAGTGATCCTGCAAAACTTTTAAGGTCTTGGCGATCCCAAAGTGTCCCATTAGACTGCCCCCATGGCATTCCCAGACAAAAAGATTTCTCAAAGAGCAGTTAGGCACACACAATCTATTGTCATAAAACAAGAAGCCTTCTTGTCTAAAGTAATGCCCTGCAGCAAACTTCTCACAAGAAGCATAAGCTTCCTTGAAATCATGGTCAGTATCATACATATCCTTTATCTGCTCAAACCCAAGTAACTTAGCATCTAAATTGGTCAAGAGAACATACCTCCGAGATAGTGCATCAGCAACTATGTTCTCCTTACCTTGTTTATACTTGATCACGTATGGGAAGGTCTCAATGAACTCAACCCACCTTGCGTGTCTCTTGCTAAGCTTACTCTGCCCTTTTAGATACTTTAGGGACTCATGATCAGTGTGTGTGACAAACTCCTTGGGCCACAAGTAATGTTGCCACATTTGTAATGCCCTCACCAAGGCATAGAGTTCTTTGTCATATGTTGCATAGTTGAGAGTGGCTCCTCCAAGCTTCTCACTGAAGTAGGCTATAGGTTTCCTATCCTGCATCAATATAGCACCATTTCCAATTCCTGAGGCATCACATTCTATTTCAAACGTTTTAGTAAAGTCAGGAAGCATAAGAAGAGGTGACTGAGTAAGCTTCTCTTTTAGGCATTGGAATGCCTTCTCTTGTGCTTCTCCCCACTTGAATTCGGCATCCTTCTTTATCACTTCAGTCAATGGAGCTGCAATGGTGCTAAAGTCTCTCACAAATTGCCTATAGAACCCAACAAGCCCATGGAAACTCCTCACTTCTCCTACTGTGGTTGGACTCGGTCAGTCTTTGATAGCTTTGATCTTCTCCTCATCGACCTTAACTCCATCTGCACTCACAACAAAGCCTAGGAAAACCAAGTTATCCGTGCAAAAGGTGCACTTCTTCAAGTTGGCATAAAGCTTTCATTCCTTAAAAACATTCAGGACAGCCCTAAGATGTTCTAGATGTCTTCTAAGTTCTTGCTATATACTAAGATTCATCAAAGTATACTAAAACAGAAATGCCTATGAATGATCTAAGAACATGATTCATTAATCTCATGAATGTACTAGGTGCATTGGTTAATCCAAATGGCATAACTAACCACCTCATGATAATCCATGTTTAGTTTTGAATGCAGTTTTCCATTCATCTCCTTCTTTCATCCTAATCTGATGATAACCACTTTTTAAATCTATCTTAGAAAGAATGCAAGAACCATGGCAATTCATCAAGCATATCATCAAGTCTAGGGATAGGATGGCGATACTTCACTGTGATGTTATTGATTGATCTACAATCAACACACATACGCCATGGGCTCAAACTCTCTTGGATATAGCCCTTCTCCATGAGTTCCTCTACTTGTCTTTGCAACTCCTTGGTCTCAACCGGGTTGGTTCTGTATGCTGGACGGTTGGAAGTGTAGATCCTGGAACAAAGTCTATCTGGTGCTCAATCCCCCTCAAAGGTGGTAAACCAATGGGATTGTCTTCTGGAAATACATCTTGAAACTCCTGCAAAAGAGAAACCATCTAACTCGGATACACCGGTGTAGAATCTGTTAAATTCAAAAGAGCTTCTTTAACACAAGTAAGATAGCAGATTGTTTAGAATAGAGAGTTCTTTTGATATCACCCATGTTAGCATAGAAGTTTGGCTGCTTAGTTCCAGCCGGTTTTAGATCAATCTCTTTCTTCTTTTGGAGTTGAATCTGATATTGTTGAACTTCCTTAGGTGTCAAGGGAACCAGGGTGGTCTTGCGTCCCTTGAACTCAAAGGAGTGCTTGTTGGTGAAGCCATCATGGATAACTCGGCGATCAGATTGCCAAGGTCTTCCAAGGAGTATGTGACCAGCTTCCATAGGCAACACATCACACAAGACTTCATCTTCATACCTCCCAATGGCTAAGGGAATGAGGACTTGATTTGAAACCTTCATGGTGCCTTCTTCATTCAGCCATTGTAACCGGTAAGGTTTGGGATGCTTCTGAACCTTCAATCCCAACTTCTTGACCATGGTTTCACTCGCAGCATTCACACAACTACCTCCATCAACAATGAGGCTGCACACCTTTCCTTGGACCAAGCACCGGGTGTAGAATAGGTTCTCAGGTTTCTCTAGCTCCTCAGCCTTGTTTTGCAAACTTAGAAGCCTTCTTGCTACTAAAAGCTTCCCCTGGACTGGTCCTTCTTCATGTTCTTCTTCAGTGTCTTCTTGGTCAGACTCGGTGTTGTCATCTTCTGAGGCATACTCTCGATCTTCCAGAAAGATCATGACTCTCTTGTGGTACATTCATTGGCATAATGACCTCTTCCTTGGCACTTGAAACACTTGACATCACGAGCTCTGGAACTAGAAGCTCAACCTTGCCTTTGCCCTTGTCTAGAGCACTGCTTGGTTTAGTTTCTTCTCTTGGATAGGACTTGTTGTCCTTCTGGAACGGTTTAGACTCCTTAGGGTAAGGTGAATTCTCTTCCTTGGTGTTGTGTAACCGGTTAAAGCCATAGTGGTTGCGTGAATGTCCCTTCCTCTTGAGTTGTTGCTCCACAAGAATAGCCTTGTGTAGCATCTCTTCAAGCTTCACATAATGTTGCATCTCAACATTGTCGTGTATCTCTCGGTTTAAACCACACAGGAACCTTGTCATGGTTGCTTCTCTATCTTCTGATATGCTAGCTCTTAGCATGAGCAACTCCATCTCTTGGTAATACTCCTCCACTGATCTTGAACCTTGAGTAAGCTTTCTAAGCCGGTGATGCAAGTCTCTGTGGGTAGTGACTTGGAACAAACCTCTTGCGCATCGATAGACTTCATCTCTGTCCAAGTCTCAACTGGTTCCTCTCCATTCCTTCTACGAGTTGTGATGTACTGATCCCACCAACTTAGAGCATAGTCATAGAAGTCAGTAGCAGCAATCTGAATCTTCTTGTGGTTTGTGTACTGCTTACACTGAAAGACTAACTCAATCTTCTTCTCCCACTCCAAGATAGGCATCCGGATCAGCTTGCCATGGAATGGGGGTATCTTTATCTTCAAACCAGCAAGCTCATCTCCCTGGTTTATCCTTCTTTCTTGGACACGCCTATGTCTTCTTTGGATTTGTCTTGAGGATGAACTGAGGTGTTCATACTCATTGTCAGTCTCCTCATAACCAGCATGCTCTTGGCGAGTTGCATGAGGTCTCTCTTCTCTCCTAGTCTCTCGGTTTGGAACTTGACTAGTAGCTTGTCTGACTTCTTCCCTGAGCTCTCTCCGGATGTCATTGAGGTTGGTCCTTATCATCTCGGTCATGGTTGCTACCATGTTCTAATTGAGTTGAGCCGACATAGCCTCCATGAGAAGCTTGGTTCTTCCTGACGAGTTCAGCTTTCTTCTTCAGACTCGGATCCCATGCTTCCTGCACAAAGGTTAAACAATAACCAGTAAAGGTTTTCTAAGGTAACAAGACAAGCAAAAAGGAAAAAGGAGAATACGAAATCAAGTTTGTTTTGCAAGACAAAGGCAAAAGGAAAAATCGGCTAGGTAAAAAGGATAGGGTTTCCGCCCTACCAAGCAAAAAGGAAAATCCTTTAAACCTTTTCTAATCTTCTCTAAGGTTTTCTAGCACCATAACAACCTTAATCTACTCGTGTTCAAGGTGATTACAAGATTAACTGATGAAACAAAGTGATCTAAAGAACTTATGCGGCTAGGGTTTCTCCTCTCTAGGGTTTCCGCAAAGCAAAAGGAAAAAGTTTAAAACCTTGTCTAATCTCTTATGAAACTCGAGCAGCCCTAAAAAGATTAGTTCTACTACTTATTCAAGATGATAGAGATGAAACACGGATGAAACAAAAAGAACAAGAGAGAAAACGAGTATTTCCCAACCAAAGTTGCTATGATACCACTTGATGCGTCCCTAAGGATGCTCTTTGGTTGATGGGGAATGGATAGATCCTTGCAAGAATGAATCAGAGACTCAAGTTCTTCAAGGTTGTGGATGCGATTGTGACACAAGAGGGATGATAAGGTCTCTTGATACTCCTAGATGATTAACTCGGATATGACACACCAAACAAAACATCCTTAGGTTCCTGGATACTACACACCAGAAGAAACTCGACAACTTTTCTAGAGAGAGAGAGCCGTCAAGGAGGAAGAAAAACTCGTTGATTAAAAGATGCTTGAGATACAATAGGGGGTTTTAGAGACCCGTTTAAATAAGGAGAAACCAGAGAACATGCTCTCTAGGGTTTCGGAAATAAGCAAAAAGGAAACTATAGTTTAAGTTTAACATAAGCTTTAAATGAAATAAAATGTAACTTCTTTAGCCTTGGACAGAGATAGGGCCTAAAGTGATGTGAAGAAAAGTTGTGGCCTCGTTAAAAACCTTCCTCCGGAAAACCTCGTGGGACAAACCAAAAGCAAGGAAAAGAGCAACGCACCCCATGGCTTGAATGGTGATCAAGACATCTCGGATCAGGACCTTGTCCAAGACTTTCTTGTTGTGGGATGTGAAGTGAGTAATCCAACAACATTCTCTTAAGCTTGACTCTGGAACGAGTCATGGACCTTCAGGAATGGCTAGAGCATCATCACCAGGCTGCTGATGCAATGTGGCTTCATGTGGCTCATCTAGACCTCTCCTGTTCTCCTTAGTGAATCCGGTCCATGATCACATCAGTTCCTCAGACCAACAAGGCGCTTACAAGAGGGAGGATTAGAGGGGCTCTTAAGTGCGAACATTGCAGAGGATGGACACACCAAGGAGAGGTGTTGGGTGCTTAACCCACACCTAAACTGCCATGTTCAGATGAGCGTGTCCATGGAGGTTCAAGAATCAGCTCAGATTCTTGGTGTGTAAGAAAACCTCCTAAACCCTTAATAAGAGCTTGTGTCTTTGTTTAAGTTATGGCATTTTAGTGGTGTTTGTGTCCCAGGATCTCCTGCCTTGTCATTGAATTATAGTGTGTTCTTGGTTGCTTTTGTCAAGCTTACCCATCATGGTTGTCTTGAAGCATTTAGAAGTTTATCTAAGCTCTTGATTCATGGTTTTGATAGTCTATTTTGCATTAAGCATGTCTCATTCTGTCTAAGTTCAATCTGGATGCATACTGGTTTCTAATGCCGTTGTTTTAATCCATCATGTTTGTATTGCATCATTTAGAAGCTGTCTTGGTTGCTTGCATCATTAGTTTTGATTGGAACTGGTGTGCATAGTCTCTTGTAGATCTCGGATTGAACCTACTGCATTCATATAGTATTGTTGAGTTGTTGCATACATATATTGCTAATTGAAACTAAAGCCTAAAGTGTCAGTGTATTGTTAAAATCATACATTGCACTTTAGTGATTCAAAAATGCTTGATCTTGTTCTTGTGATTAGCTTTTTTCAAGATCATAGCTTGTTGAGGAATTGGTGATCACACCGGATGTGTGATCGTGGTTTGGTCCCAATGGGATCATCTAATCTTACATTGAGTTGTGGTGATGTTAGGTACATAAGGGTTGATACAGTGACAAACCAAAGTGACAAGATAATGGTCTAATGCCATTGCATACCAACACTAGACGAGTCAGTCAACAAACTACATGAAGTGTAGTGTGATTGAGTATGCAATGAGAGGTTGATACCATTGTATGATACCACTTGGACGTGTCAGTCCCAAAGTCTACAAGAAGTGTAGAGTGGGATATCATAAATTGGAGACTACCTTGTGAGGGCTCTTAAGGTGATTCAAACACCATTTGTTCCTGGTATAAGGAAGAGAGCCAAAACTCACAAGGGTTACAAACATCGAGTCTTGTAAAGACTGATGGGTCCTTAAGACCATGTAACTGTATCACTCATCTCACAAGCTTAGCTCCTCCCATAGTCCTCGGAGTTAAGCTTGAGGGGGAGTCTGAATATACATGATCCATGGTCCAGTATCAAGCCTTGCAAGGACTTCAACAAGGATCATCCAACGGGTCTAGGCAGTGGCATGTCTATGCAAAGAGGCTGTTCAGAGCAGTCTTGGTTATGTGTACATGAAAGCTCAGTTCAATGCGGCCTCTGTGGTGAGGTGATTGAAAAGCTGAAGTTGAAGGTTCCACACAACCTCCCCATCAAGTTGGTGTTTCCATGAAGAGGTTGCAACCGGTCTAGTGTTAGGGATTCAAGTGACAAAGCAGTCACTCCTCATTCAAACAAAAAGGAAGTAACTTGAATCTATTACAAGTCATTCATCATTTCTTCTTGAAATCTCGAAATGGTTCTTAAAATGCTTGAATAGATTGGTTCTGATTGTTATGGTTGATGGAATAAGTTCTTGTGCTTGAGCCCTTAGTTGAAACCATGATTGGTATCTTGCTTCATTTAGAATATTGTCTAAGTTGCTAGAATCTCTAGTTTTGTTTAAACTTTGAGCCTTGCCTAAGTTTCTTATTCTTGTGGATATTCTTGATAAGTACTGATGCACCTTTGGGATAATGTATCAGGTACCATTACCGGTTCTTGAGCCTCACAGAAGATGATCATGGTCGTTTCCTAGCTTCTCTAAGGTTGCCTTGGAGTCAGTTGAGAGGGGGAGACCCAAACCGGGTCTATGAAGAGGTCAAGCCGAGTTCTATGAGTGTGCAAGCCTTGTGTTGTTGGCTTCAAGGGTTTAGGCCATGATCCAGAGTCCTTTGTGTCCAACCACACTGGTTCTAAGGCACAAAGGCTCAATGGCCAATCCCTAGGCCTTGAAGGAACTTACTATTTTTCCTTGCCAAGGTTTTATCCCTAAGGAGGGTTTTCTTTGGTAAGGTCTTAATGAGGAGGAAATTCAGGGTTCCAGCTTGACTCAGGATCTATAGAGTCAAGCTTGAGGGGGAGTTTTAACCTGAAGTGATACACCATCTCACTAAAGGTTAATGTGCAAAGCTTGGGCAAAACCTACTTAGAGACTATCAAGGTCTAAGGAGGGTCCAGAAGCTTATGCACAGCTAGAAAAAGGTTTAGGAGGGGTTACAATGAAGGAGGAATACTTGGGAGAATTTTGGGATCATTTGCGTCGATGTGCAAAGTTAGGGCGTCTGTACCGTACCACCGTACGGACTGTACGGACCGTACGGACGGGGTCGACCCGGAAATTTGATATTCGACCAAAAGAAGATATTTTGGATCTGTGCAAAATAGGGCAAAACTGTACGGACCAAACCTTAAATCCGTACACTCCCATGGACTACCTTACATCCCAAGTCATATAGAAGCTTGAATGGAGAAGAAAGGGTCTCAGATGCTTTATGGAAGAAGATAGGATCAGATTGGCATCTTGGAAGGCATCTGCGAGATGCTGTTTGTGTTGACCGTTTGTGGATAAGGTTGAAAGCTTATCCAGACTAGAAAGGAAGGGGACTGAACCTGGACTGATCACTGGATTGATTCATGCACCTTGGTGGCCGATTCTCAGCCAAGTTACTCCCTTGACCAGCTAGGCTGTCTCCAAAAGTGTATAGCCTCTGGTTCACTCATTTCAAACCGAAGAGCCTCATCCTTTGCTTTCTCTGATATTTTGTAAACCCTATTGTTGCTCTTCCTTTCCTATTTATACCTTTGTATGTCGAGTATGATAAAGAAGTTGAGAGTTTCTCTTCTTCATAATCTCCTAGTCTCTTATTCTCTCTATTCTCAAATCACTGGTTACCAAGTCTCTTTCTCTCATTAGTCTCTCAATCTCTCATATACTCTCACGAATCTCTCTTACTCGTTCATCCAGTCTCTCTCTCATTCTCATCAAGTCTCATCCGCATCATCTTCATACTTTTTCATCATCACTCAAGCACTTGTTCTCTGAAAACTTTCACCACAGAGGCCGCATTGAACTGAGCTCTCATGGACAAACAACCAAGACTGCTCTGAACAGCTTCTTTGCATAGACATGCCACTGTCTAGACGCCGGTTGGATGATCCTTTGTTGAAGTCCTTGCAAAGGCTTGATACTGGACCATGGATCATGCATAATAAGACTCCCCCTCAAGCTTAACTCCGAGTATAGAAAGGAACTAAGCTTGTGAACGATCTAAGCAAATCCATGGCCTTAGGAACCGCCGGTCTTCTTGGCTTTGTGATGACCTTCTTCTTGTGAGTTTACTCTCTTCCTTAACAGGAACTAGGGTGTTTGAATCACGACAGAGAGATCCTCACAAGATACTTTCTCTTCATTGCATGACCCATTCTCTATACACTCCTTGTATTTGAATTGACTGATGCATCCATGGAATGGTATGCAATGGGAAGATTAAACATGTCCTTTGCTCCATTGCCTTTCGATCATCGTCCTCCTCATGACTTTGGTGATGATCTTCATTGCAGCACCCTCTTGGTGATGCTTTTCCATGCTTGTCTACTGTCCTCTCTACACTCTCCTGATATGTAGGCTATGGTGACTAAACCACCATGGACAGAACTGCAAGTCAGCTCTCCATTGTCAAACATCCTCTCTACACTCTTTGGAGTAGGCTATGGACTTCCCATGGATTGTTGGCAATGGGCATATTCATGGTCTTAGGAACCATCAGTCTTTACAAGACTTGATGTCCTTACCCTTGTGAGTTTTGGCTCTCTTCCTTATACCAGGAACTATTGGTGTTTGATGTTGGAATGAAGTAAGAAGAAGCACCAGTTGAGACTGAAGGCCGCTTGTGCAAAGATT
>CAJHQP010003887.1:0-61355 GCA_905132765.1 Moricandia arvensis | reverse complement strand
ATGGATGAAGCACAATGTCGCTATGCAACCACTGAGAAGGAGCTCTTGGCGATTGTCTTTGCCTTTGAGAAATTCAGATCCTATTTGGTTGGCTCCAAGGTGATAGTACACACTGATCACGCAGCCTTGAGGTACTTGTTGACAAAGAAAGACGCCAAACCACGTTTTCTGAGGTGGATCTTACTGCTCCAGGAGTTTGATCTAGAGATCAAGGACAAGAAAGCCATTGAGAATGGTGTTGCAGATCACTTGTCCAGAATGAAAATCGAGGAACAAACTGCTCTCGATGAAGGTCATCCTGTGGAACACGTGTACTCGATCAACCTATACGGATCAAGGGAGGCCCTGCTCTCCGATGCTTGTTCCCCGACCCAGAACAGTTCGTAGCAGCGATCAAGAAGAGGTACCCAAATCTGTCCTGGTTCGCTGAGATTGCGAATTACTTAGCTGCTGAGAAAGAGCCATTGGAGTTTGCTGGTAATGAGAAAAGGAAGTTCTTGAGGGATGCTCGCCATTACTTTTGGGATGAGCCATACCTATATCGACACTGCAAAGATGGAGTGTTCAGGAGATGTGTAGCCGAAGCAGAGATTCCAGGGATAATACATCACTGCCACAGTTCTTCCTATGTTGGGCACTTTGCGACCTTCAAGACAGTTTCAAAGGTACTTCAAGCTGGCTTTTGGTGGCCAACGATGTTTAGGGATGCTCACGCCTTCATCTCAAGGTGTAATGCATGTCAAAGACAAGGGAACATCAGTAGGGAGGAACAAGATGCCTCAGACTTCACTTTGGAAATCCGAGGTCTTTGACTGCTGGGGAATAGACTTTCATGGCGGCCCTTTCCGAAATCATTCCAAGAACGAGTATATTTTTCGTCGCAGTGGACTTATGTGTCAAAGTGGGTTGAGGCGCTGGCAAACCCCACAAGGATTGCTAAGCGTGGTGGTGTCAAGATGTTTTCAAACCATTATATTTCCAAGGTTTGGGGTTTCCTAGAGTTTAGTTTCAGTGATTGGAGGCACTCATTTCATCAACAGGTTTTCAAGGGTTTGTTTGACGAAAACGGTGGCAAGCATAAGGTGGGCAACCCCTTACCATCCCCAGATCCCAGTGGTCAAGTATGAGGTCTCAAACAGAGAGATCAGAGCATTCTTCAGAAGACAGTGAGCACAACGCGCAAGGATTGGTCGCTCAAGCTAGACGATGCTCTCTGGGCATATAGAACAGCCTACAAGACACCTATCGTGACCACGCCCTACAACCTGGTCTATGGTAAGGCGTGTTACCTACCTGTGGAGCTTGAGTACAAGGCAGCCTGGGCTCTTAAGTTACTCAACTTTGACCTCAAGACTTCAGCACAAAGGCGTTCCATTCAGCTCCACGAGCTAGAGGAAATTAGGCATCTGGCCTATGAAAGCTCCAAAATCTACAAGGAAAGAACGAAGGTGTATCATGCAAGCGGATCATCAACAGGAATTTAGCACCAAACGACCTTGTTCGGCTGTTCAACTCAAGGGTGAAGTTGTTCCCTGGTAAGTTGAAATCAAGGTGGTTTGGCCCCTTCACCATCAAGGAATTCAGACCCTACGGAGCTGTTGTGTTGTTGGACACGAGAGGAGGTGAGTTCGCTGTGAATGGTCAGCGCTTGAAGCCATATCTTGCTGACACAACCATCGCAGAAGGTGAAGAAATTCCCTTAGGCGACTCGTCTTCCCCTTGATCCTCCAACCCAAGTCAAGCTAATGACTTAAACTAAGCGCTTGGTGGAAGGCAACCCACTGGTAAGTGTGTATATAATTTAGGTCTTCATTGTTACTTGTTTTTGTTTTTGCTTTTATTAATTTCATGATTAAACGAGAAAAAACCCGAGTTACCACATTTGGAGAACAAGGCAACTCAGGAGAACAAGGTGACCCTGTTCTCTGAGGTTGTTTCCCTGCCAGGTAAGTGACTCGAAAAAAAAAAAAGTGACCTTTCTTGATTCTATTTCACACCAGAGACGGTGTGAAGTAAGTCTGGGGGAGACACTTGTGTCTTTGTGGGAACTAGGACCCTATTTTTAACCTCTGTGTGCTTTTAGTTATCTTATCCAGTGACCTTAGCAGTGACGAAAGACCTACACTTGGACCTGGAACACCTTGACATCATCACTTTGTTCTCCAGAAGCCCTCTGCTTGTAATGGATACACCTGTATAACTTAACTTCATCCAACTTGAGCCTAATTTTGACTGAAATGCTTAGAATGATCATCACTAGAGCAGGGAAACGAGATCACACTCAAGACTCCTTATCCTTTCATCCATCTTGTTGTTCATGAGTGGCTGGCTCATTTTTAGCTGGTTCCCACCCTAAAACCCATAACCTTTATTCTACATTCATGCATTCTATTATTCTAATTGTCATATGTGTAGAATTGTGCAAAAGGGGCGGAGAGGAAAGGATCAACGCAGCCTTAACTCGTTTTTGCTGCATTGAACCACCAATCAAGGGTGGAGAGAACAAGGCATAAAGATCAAGGCGTTGAGAACAAGACAGTCGATGAGAACAAGCTAATCAGAAAGACCATCTGACTGTTCTCTGAAGTAAGGAACAAGGAGACTTAGCAAAATAAAAAAAGGCATCAAAACCATCAGAGGCACCAACACATTTGTAAATACCCTCTCTCATCATCATCACCATTTGATGAAAAAAAAGACATTATCTATTCTCATTGATGATTGAGAGAGGAATATTTGATTCAGAAACAGTGTCTCTGATTGGGAAAACATATCAGCGGGGAACAAGTTTAAGAGATCAAGGTGGGGAGAACAAGCAAAACGAGTTAAGCTGTGGAGATCAATGGATCCATCCTCTCTTACAATTTTGTGTGATCCCCTACATTCTTCTACAGAAAATGGTAACCACTTAAACTTGCAGCCCCACAAAAAGAAAAAGCATATTCATACCTAGCATCGTCTACCATGTTTAGTGCTGTGATAAGATATGCACATGCCACCCTTAATTTGAATATAAAGAGTTTTGTTAGAAAGGTGTAACATTACAGGGTTTGACACACAGAGTATGGAGCCGATTTTGAACAGCAGTCAGAGGTGTTATGGTAAGGGTGTGCGGTCCTAAATACACAGCTTGTATGGTTCAGAGATTTGTGGTTAAAGAATGGTTATTGAGGATATGAGAGTTCCCACATTTTGAGTCATGTCTAGCATGTTCTAATGTTTGAAATTGTTTGAGGACAAACAAAGATCTAAGTCTAGGGGAATTTGATATAGTGTGTTTTTAACATACTTTGGTTGTGATTTATTGATCTTTCTCATGCAATTATAGGGTACTTACAGCTCTATTCGAGACATTTCAGATACAAAAGAGGTTGTGGAACTTTGGAGGGAAACATGAAAAAGGAAAATTTTGAATTCTGTCCCGGAGAACAACCCTAGAGATCAAGCACAGCCTTGATCCCCGCGGGAGATATTTTAGGAAACTGCAGAATCTTTTGGGATTTGCCCAAATTTTATTTCCCCCTCCTTCTAGCCGCCACAAAAGCTTTATAAAAGGAGGGCACGACAAAGATGAGACGGGGACTCACTCAACTCAATTTTCTTTCATATTTTTCAGTAAAAACTTGTTTGGATTCAATACTTTGTAAGAGAGAAAGAAATCTTCACCTTGTTCTCGCGATTAGAGAAGATTTCTTGAACCCTATTTTTAGTTTTTGATTTCGATTTATGGAGTGTTATTCAGTATTTCTTACTGTGTTTATTGCCATGATTGCTGAGTAGTCGATATTGTTAGTTTATTGTGTTAGGGTGTTGGATTCGTTAAGCTACACACAAATAAGTTGTATGTTCATTGATAGCCTTTATTCTAAACGTAACTTAATGCTAGCATGAATATAATCACTTTATGTTAGATCTAGAGTTTCATATATTCATTAACCATGTTATAGATTGTCTGAATTGTTTAGAATAAGTATTATATCCCTAATCAGCGAAAGTAGATATTAGGGTGTAATATGAACGGAATAGACCAGACAGAACTCGGAACAAGCGACAATTTAGTCTCCGGGGCTGTTCTCTGAAAGGAACAAGCGCCACGACAGTGGGCTGTTCTAGCATTTGATCTATGTTATGTGTTTGTTCTTAATTCGAACTTGAATAATTGTGTGGCTTAATGATATCTAACACCCGTTTAATCACCCTAGACTAGCTTTCCCCCAAATTTAAAACAGCTCAAACCGTACCTTGATCTTTGTCATTTTTACCTTGTTCTCTGTTAAATCTGAATGTTTTAGCTAATACATTAAAACTCATAAGATATAGTGTAAAACGGCCCTCTGAAAATGAATCTTAAGTACAACAACTACAACTGTTAACTTAACAGTAGCAAGATCTGGTTTATAGTGTATCACTCACATACTTAAACTCATTGTGCAAGATGATTTGCAGGTTATTAAAGACTCGTTGCACAAAGTTAGAGAGAGTATTAAGTATGTAACAACATCAGAGACACGTGAGATTATGTTTGGAAAATGCGTGGATTCTGCTGGTATAAAGGGAAATGCTGGTTTGATAATGGGTGTGCAGACAAGATGGAATTCGACATTCTATATGCTTGAAAGAGCCCTTCTGTACCGTGAAGCGTTTGTTAAGTTAGAGATATATGATAGGAGAAACTATAAGTTTTTGCCTACAGCTGAGGAATGGAGCAGAGTTGTGAATATATGTGTTTTTGGAGCTTTTTGCTATGATTACTAGTTTGATGTCAGGTTTGAAATACCCAACATCGAACTTGTATTTCAATCAGGTATGGAAGATCCATAATTGGCTCCAGGTAAATAAGAAAAGCGATGATGAGATTGTTCGAAACATGGTGATACTAATGAAAGAGAAGTTCGATAAGTATTGGGAAGAAGTTAGTGATCTTTTTGCGATAACAGCTGTCTTTGATCCACGCCTGAAGCTTCCAGTTGCAGAATATTGTTTAGGGAGGCTTGACATGAGTACATGTGATGCAAAAATGAAGAACTTGCGTCTGAAGCTGGAAACTTTGTTTGAATCATACGACAAAAAATCAAAGTCAACCTCACCTTCTACAGAGCCTCGTGAGATAGATCAACAAAATGCTTGTGGAGGACTGAAAGGAACGTTTGAGAACTATGTTGTAAGTCTCATGTTCTGTTTCTTTAAAATTAATTATGAAACACAAGGAAATCGTTTTTTTACAGTATGTTTAAGAAAACACTACAGGATTTTTTTGCGTTTCGCAAAATTAGTGTTGCGAGTGGAAAGACAGATCTCCAAGCTTATCTTGATGAACATCCGCTAGATATGGATAGCTTGGATATTCTCAAGTGGTGGAAAGATAATATCATAGGTATGGCGATTTGCCAACAATGGCTTGTGATATTCTTAGCATTCTAATCACAACAGTGGCTTCAGAATCCTCCTTTAGCATCGGTTCGCGAGTTCTTAACAAATACATGAGTTGTCTACTTCCAAAGAATGTGCAAGCTCTGATATATAGTAGGAATTGGCTAAAAAGATTTGAAGCTGATGAACATGGTAAATCACTAACACTATCATATAGTTTATGGTACCATGTTTTTTAAACCTAATTACTTTCTATTTTTGATATTTCGAGAAGATGAAATGGATAGTGAAGAAGAGACACTGCCATCGTTCAAATCCATTGTCAGTAATGAAGTTTAAAAAGGAGAAACTTGATTTTTATTTTGATGTGATGATTTTATTTTATTTACATTATGAATTTCGTGGCGTTCTTTTTCCCTTGTCGGGTTTTGTTCCGATGAATTTTCTTGATAAAATTTTTAACGAGGCCAAATTATTTGGATTTGGTTTTGGTGTTAAATTACATTATTTTGAATTTGATTACTTAGATTTTCCATTGTTATATCAAACCAAAACAAGTTTCTAAACTTCAATAATCAGTGGTGTTCTATTGATAGCCACTCATAAAGTATGTTAATCATGTAAGACTCATGTTGCAAGACGCAAATAATGTTCCATTTGCTTATAGAATATTAATCATAAAAGACTCATAAAGTATGTTAATCATGAAAGAGTCAGCGAAAGTTCGATTGTTATGTTTCATTTGTTATTTTCTGTTTTGTTGACTGGAACTGAAGATGATGATTTATGATGACATGGATGTGATAATTCGGGGATGGGCTATGCCATTACACATTACGATCAAGGAGGAGAATGAGCATATGAAAGGACACTTGCATTCCCATCTCTAAGCTTAAAAACCTGATGTTAGTTTATGTTCTATTGCTTGTGATAAGAGCTGATAAAATGTAGTTGCATTGCTTGTGAGCTGATAGAACAGAGAGATCAGTATAATATACATGCCCTGATTCACCCATTGAACGTTTCAATGGCAACTGTTGTAAGAAGTAACATAGACTGTTGTTGTGTTTTAGCTGACCAGTGAGCATCATTGTTTTATCATCTTTATTGTTCTCTTCTTGCAGGTGCCGTGACGAAGCTCAGAGTCCCGTGGGTCGACCCGCCAAGAGCCTGTGCAAGTCGTGGGTCGGGATTGGACAGCACTTCTCATGACCGCGTCCTGCGCGGGCCTGTACTGCCAAGACTCGCATCAACCTAATACTGCGGCGGGGTGGACTAGACGGGTCGGTACAACCCAATTGCCATCACTAATTGTGGGGCAACCACGTCAACATTCTAACTTTTAAGTGATTTTGAGGCTGTCAAATGCCAATTAACGCGTGAACACATTTATTACAAATGTGTATGTTTTCTTCAAATATATAGGAATATAAGAATCTATATTATAGTGGGAGAGTTTACTCTCTCCCCTTCCGCCACGTCAGCGTTAAGTGGGTCCTACACAATTTTTTTTTTAAAATGATGTATTGCATGCTATGAGATTCGAACCCTTCACCTTAATGTTTATTTGATTGACATAACCAACTGAGCTACATTAGATTTTGTAAACTAGAAACCAAATTTTATATAATAATATTACAGTTTGGTCTTTTCTAAGGGTGTCCACGATACCATGCGAGTGAATCCAAAACACGAGGAAGGTCGGGTGGTGATTGTAGGGTCAGTAAACAATGATTCGGAGACTTTAGAAAAATTAACGAACTGATCGTCAGATGGGATGGGATCCACAGACCGAGAGCGCGGACATGGGCATCCTATTAACCGTGGGCGGTCGCGACGTTACATTATTATTCCATGTCAACAAGCAAATTAAAGATTTCATCTCTACATATAAATTAGAATTTTTCATAAAGTAGTACAAAAAGTTTTAGGGACTAAACTTCATGATCTTCAAACTATCTTATGTACATAACTTAATGTCGTAATCTTTCTAATTTTTATTCGGCTTTCTAATAAAAATTACACTTCACTTGAAGACATAACACAACGGAAGTGAACTCAATGGAAGTGATGACTCCAATATTGCAATACGCAAAAAACAAAGATTTAGACAAGATACGAACAACAAAATCTCATACACACTTAAAGCATACAAAACGGATCTGGCCATTTCTGGTATGAAATAATTGTATCGATTTCTATTTGTTTTTTTTGTTCATTAATATTTATAGTTTATAAATATAAGAAATTGATCAAACATTATAACTTTTTCTTTTTAACAGTAAGTTACTATAAATCATTCTTTGTAATATTATTTAAATTACTGGTAAATGATATTAATTATCTTTATACTTACTTTTTATTTTGAAATCTAACTAAAATAAAAAAGATTCAAAATCATCAATTCATCAAATTATAACAAATTTCAAAGAGCTCACCAATGACTGACACAAACAAAAATCAATTAACTAACCTATGTTTTAATATATCCTCAGTTTAAAATTGTCGGCTGTTGAATCGTCTATACAAAATGGCCGACAATTTTGTCACCTTATGAGAACTCAAGTCTGACTACTCCATTCCATACTGTACTATGAGATCCATGTTCGACAATACGCTCTACACCTTGTTGAAGATCTTTTGTAATCATTTTTCTCCCTGACCGCCCACGGCTAATGAGCCATCCATGCCCACTCTCTCGGCCCGTGGATCCCATTCCGTTCCAACGGTAGTAAATTTTCCAAGGCTCGAAATCATTGTTTACTAACCCTACAATCACTACCCGACATATCCCCGTGTTTTGGTCCCACTTGCACGGTATCGTGAATCACTTCCCGATAGGTCACCTAAAGCGCCGTAACCCATACACTAAATCCAGTGAGGTTACTTGGATGCAAGCCTAAATTTTTCTAAAGAATTTGATCGATTTTAAGGCCTTATCCTTAACATTCCAGTTTGTTTTAATTCTGTGATTCATTCTTTTAGAGTCTATATACGAGTTTAATAGAGTCAATGTGATAAAGGATAAACCGATTCTTTATTTATTTCACAAGGATTCAATACAATGAGAGTTTGCCTTATAAGCTATTACAAAGTTATCGATCCTAATCAGTATATCTATCCACCCATCCACCCTTGGCTGCGAGTCTTCACGGCATAGCCAAATCCTTCCCACGATCACCATCTGTTCCTGAAACCAACAATAACATAAGTAATCTAAATGATGACATAGTGAGTGGTTCCTATTCAAGCGACTTATGTTCGGATTATTTCTAGATTCCACCCGAAATCCCCTTTATCATACTTGACTTATCAAATCTATTAACCGGATCATTTAATTTCAGTTTGCGGATCAATAACTATTCGTCTTATCATTGAACTTATCTGGATCGGCCTTACCCGATCAAGCCATTCGACTAGGATCTATGATCTAACGGATCCAGTACTTAAACATTGGATCACATGATCGGACCGGCTTACAGCCTTGGTCCTAAACTCGGCCCTAAGGCCTAAGTTACTTGATCATCCATGCAGAAGAAAGAAAGAATCGATCAAGTATAGAAAGAGATGAATGTAACCGTTTGGGCTCAATCGCCATAAAACCAGTCGGATTCACCGAAGGTTATGGACGATGGCTTATCCGGTCCATTCACTCACCTTGGAAGTACGTTCTGGAGTTCCGGTCCCAGTACGTGGTTCCTTCTCCTTCGGACTCATTGTCGGATCGCTCTTCAAGACGTTGCAGTCGGATTGCCTTCTTGGCTTAATTCCGATCAAGTCTTCTTTCCAAATCGCTTAAGTTCTTCTTTTCTGGTTGCCTTTCTGGTTCTGATTGTTTCGTGAGTTTCCTTAGGAAGTTCTCTGTCGAAAACTAATCCTCAGGCCCGAAATATAAAGAAGACTCGGCCATAAACCCGTCCAGAAACTGCCTTGGGCGAAAAAGTGTGTTTGTGGAAACCATCTGGATGGTTACCCACACGCGCCCTTTCGTCCTATAACCGCTTAGCACCCTTGCAGCCACGTGCCTTAGCTCAGCCAGCCCAGTTCTGATCCATACCTGATCCAGCCATCGACATGACAACCGCCCCGATCCAACCAGCTGGCTCAACCGTCAAACACTCCATCGAGCTGAGTTGAGCTCCCTGAAAGTTGGTTCAGCTGACCGAGCTGGGTCTACTAGCTGATCGAGCTGGCCTAGCTTACTGAACTCAGTCTGAGCTTGGTCCAGCTTTCCCCGAGCTCCTTACAGCTTGCCCAAGCTCACCCAAACTTATTCCAGCTCGCCTAACTCTTTCCTTAGCTCGGTCCAGCTCTTTTTCTTCCCTTTGTTTGCTTTCTTGGCTAAGTCGTGATTATTACTCGAACTTAACCCTTTATTCAGACCATGGGATGCTTGCCTTTGTGTCTTGGGACTGGCTTGTTCGTTCCCTGTCCCATAATCCGTCCCAACAATCCTATCTAGGATCGGCGATGCTACAAGTCTCCCCCACCTTATAGGGATTCGTCCCCCGATCCAGACCAAGTGATCCTTCATTCTCAAATTGTTTGAACCAACTTGGGTAGGCCGCCTTCATATTAGCTTCGGTTTCCCAAGTTGTTTCCTCTTTGCCATGGCAATCCCAAACGACTTTAACCATTTGGATTACCCTTTTCCTTGTTGATTTTTCCATCCTATCAACAATACGGATTGGCCTTGACTCCAAAGTGAGATTTGTACCCAATTCAGAAGGAAATTCAGGTACTACCTCATCTTGATCTGTTAAGCATTTCTGGAGTTGAGATACATGAAATACATTGTGAAATGCTTCCATTTCGGTGGGCAAGTTCAACTTGTACGCAACCAAATCAACCCTTTCAATTATCTTAAACAGACCTAGATACCTTGGATCAAGTTTCCTTCTTCCTGAAATTCTTGCTCGCCCTTTTAAGGTCACCATCTTTAGATAGACCATATCGTCTACTGTGAACTCAAGGTGTTTTCTATGTTTGTCCGCATAGCTTTTCTGTCTGTCTTGGGCTTCCTTCATTTTGTCTTTTCGGTTGTTTCTTCCACTATGTATGGCCCTTTTATGCTTCGCTCCCACCCACTTGAGTCCAACATAATGGCGTTCGACATGGCTGTCCATAAAATGCTTCATAGGGTGACTTGCCGATACTCCTATGGAAGCTATTGTTGTAAGATAATTCGACCAAAGGAAGACGCCGTTCCCACGAGTCACCCTAGTCCAAGGTACAAGCCCGTAACATGTCTTACAAGGTTCGGATTGTCCTCTCCTGTTGGCCATCCGTTTGAGGATGATAAGTTGTGCTCATGTTCACTCGTGTGACCAAGGCCTTCTAAAAAGCCGTCCAGAAGTGGGAAGTGAACCGAGGGTCCCTATCCGAGACTATGCTGGCTAGTACACCATGTAACCGGACTATTTCGTCCATATATCTTCTGACTATTTCCCCATCTATTTTTCCTGATGGCGATTAAATGAGCAGACTTGGTCAGTCGGTCCACAACCACCCAAACTGCATCCCTCTTGTTCCTTGTCGTTGGGAGACCAGTCACAAAGTCCATTGTGATGTGATTCCACTTGTACTCAGGAATAGGCAGGTTTTGCAACAACCCACTCGGATATTGGTTTTGGCCTTAACAAGTTGGCAGGTTGGGCACTTCTCCACCCATTTAGCCACATCTCGTTTCATTCTGACCCAATGAAAGTACCTCTTTATGTCCTGGTACATCTTTGTCTGACCGGGATGAAAAGAAAATTTTGACGAGTAAGCTTGTTTTAATATCCGTCCTTTAATTCCTATCATCTGGCACACTTACCCGTCCATTGACAAGGATTGTCCCATTGTTGGATGTATAATACTCGGTCTTATCATTTTGAGAAACTTTGTTCAAGTTCTCATCCTTAACCTGAGCATCCCTAATCCTCGCGAGTAAGTCTGCTTGGTCTACTGCACTTTGACCCAAGGGTTCCTGATCCTTAGACAATACATTGAGTTGCAAGGTCCGGATCAGTCCTTCAGGCTCTTCAGATTGCTTTTCTCCTGAAACATCCGCCCTAATCCGGCTTAGTGCATCCGCAACCAAATTTGCCTTGCCCGGATGGTAAGCAATATCCAGGTCATAGTCAGCAACAAATTCTATCCACCGCCTTTGCCTTAGGTTCAACTCAGGATGTGTGAAGATGTATTTGAGGCTCTTATGATCAGTGAAAATCTGCACTTTGGCTCCATACAGATATGATCGCCATATCTTCAAAGCAAACACAACCGCACCCATCTCTAAGTCATGGGTCGGATAGTTTACCTCGTGCTTCCGCAATTATCTTGATGCATATGCGATCACCCTGCCTTTCTACATCAGAACACAGCCAAGCCCGGATATAGATGTGCCCGTGTAGACGACATATGGTTTATCCATTTCAGGCAAGGCCAAAACTGGTGCACTCATTAGCATATTATTCAATGCTGAGAAACACATCTCACACTCTTCCGACCATGTGAATTTTACATCCTTTCCGGCCAGCCGAGTCATGGGTTGGGCTAAACTTGCAAACCCTTTTACAAACTTCCTGTAATACCCAGCCAATCCCAGGAAGCTCCTAACTTCAGTGGCATTCTTTGGGCTTGGCCAATCCATGATGAATTTGATCTCTTCCGCGTCAACCGAGACTCCCTCGTTAGACACTATGTGTCATAAGAACCTAATAATCCTTTGCCAAAAACTGCACTTGCTCAATTTTGCAAAGAGTTTTTGTTCCCTTAACCGTCCCAACACAGCCCGAAGGTGACCTTGATGCGAGTCCCGATCCTTGGATTAATGAGTATATCATCTATAAAGATGATTACAGACTCATCCAAGAAATCTCGGAGTATGCCATTCATCATTTTCATGAAGGCAGATGGGGCATTGGTCAGTCCGAATGCCATGACCACGAGCTCGTAGTGTCCATACCTCATTCTGAATGCCGTCTTTTGCACATCACTTGGCTCAATCAGGATTTGATGATAACCCGAGGCCAAATCAATTTTGGAGAACCAAGTCGTCCCCCTTAATTGGTCTAGCAACTCATCTATCCGAGGTAATTGGTACTTGTTTTTCACATTAACCCGATTCAATCCTCGATAGTCGATGCATAGAAGGAAAATTCCATCCTTTTTCTTTACAAACAAGGCTGGTACACCCCACGGAAAACTACTTGGACGTATGAATTCTTTTTCCATGTGTTCCTCAAGTTGCTTCTTTAACCCAGACATTTAAGCCGGAGCCATTCGATATGGTGCCTTAGACAATGGATTAATTCCTAGTTCAACTTCAAAGGTGAATGGATCCGACCTATCAGGTGGTAAACTTGACAAGGTTTGGAACATATCCCCAAACTCATTGACCACCGGAATCTCTCCAAGGGCTACCCCCTTCACAACTTCGGTCATGGTGATTGTGGCCAAGTAGGCCTCACAACCCTTCTCGAGCATATGTTCTGCTTAGATCGCCGAGACAACTAAACTTCCCGAAGTTGGCCTTATCCCTTGGTACTCAATTGGTCCAGTCTTACCATCGAACCTGACTCGTCCTCGGTGACAGTCCAGAGTGGCCCGATATTTTCCCAACCAGTCCATGCCTAAGATCACTTCATGGTTCTTAAGGTGGACTATTACCAAATCCACCGGCATACTCTTGCCTTGGATCACAACTGGGATGCTTTTAACCAGCCCTAATGAATGCATGACCTGACCCCCGGCTGCATTCACTATGCCAAAACACCCGTCATGTTCCTTACAAAACATCCGCTTTTCGATCATGTCCGGGCTTACAAAGTTATGTTTTTCCCATGAATCGAAAAGTGCGTTAGTATCCACACCACCAATACTTAAGGTCCCTACAATCATTTCGTAGGCTAAGTATCTACCCATTCTATGTTCTTTGCAATGCAATGCAAAAATAGAATAGGTCAGGGCTTTGTGACATACTAGTGATCTCTTGGAAGGTGCTAGTCTCGCCAGACTCCTTCGATAGCTCATACACCCAAGGTGCCACAGTCTGCCCTTTGACCTCGGCCGACTTGTCTACCTCCACACGACTTCTCTTCTGCTCACTTGCAGCTTAGGACATTCCCTCTTGAAATTCCCAGCCCTTCCGCAATGGTAGCAGGACTTAGTATCATCACTAGTCACTTTCCTTGCCCCTTGTCCTTGCTGCCACATCTGGTGCAAGAATTCATCTCTCTCCAGCATTCGTCCCCGTGCCTCCTTCCGAACTTGGGGAATTCAGATCGACCTCCCGAAGTCATGTGACCTTCATCGACATGTTCCCTCTTCCTCTTCCGATCACTTGTCTTGCTAACGGAAGACTGATGGGAGTGAGACCGAACATGGTTCTCCTCCGCAAGAATAGCTTCTAGAAAAGACACCCTTTCAACTAACTCAGAGACGGTACTGAAGGTACATACAGAGCAGTGGGTGTGGAGTTCGACCCGTAGGCCTCAAAAGAGCCTACGCACTTGTACTGCCTCCTCCTCCAGTTCCTTCCCTACACACCGTCTGAGTCGGTTGAATTCTTCTTCAAATTCTCTGGCAGTTCTGAGACCTTGGGTTATGTCTAGAAACTTGGCCTCAAGCCGATCCCATGCTTCGGCTGGGAAATACTAGGGTTGAACTCATACTCAAAGTCCTCAATACGTTCATTACGCCCTCATGTGCATTTGTCTAGAGCCAACCACCAGTTTTGCGCACCCCCTTCCAGGAAGTGGACTGCAATGTCCTTCTTGTAGTCATCTAGGCAACGAGTGGATTCAAAGTTTCGGATCAAATGGCTCTTCCACTCATTCGCCTCAATCGGATCATTATTACCCTTAAAATGTTTTGTTCCCATGCGGATATGTGCTCTAGTACACTCAGATAATCCACCTTTTTAACAATCCTTGTTGGTGGATCTATCTCAACTACCTCAGCCGTCTCCCTTACTGTTCCATGCACTATAGGTATGGCCGTAGGAATTTGGGTTGCCTAACCCACAAACGATTTCACCAATGGTGTAACCGCTCGGGTCAGTGCTGTCATCTGCGTAGCCATCATCTTTAGTGCACTTAGCACATCCTTCATGGATGCTTCCACATTTTGGTCCCCTCGTTCAGCAGTTTCATCAACTGCCCCACCCAATGGAGCCGAGTTATGTACTGCATTAGAGGATTCCACGATTTCCTCTTCATGCTGATCCTGGCCGTGGTTTTGGGGATACACGGATCGAGTATCTCCAAGGTTTACCTGGACCAGAGGTGGTTCCCCTTCTGTTTGTCCAATCTCTTGTCTTATTGGATTTTGGTTTAAAAGGGTTCACACCTTCATCCATGGCTTGACTGGTTTCAGCCACTCCCTTGGTTTTCCTTCCTTTCGCAGTTTTGCTTTTTCCAGCCTGAGGATGAACATGTTAGCGAACCACCACAAGATATATGACATATCCTAGGCTAACAAAACTTTACCGTGAGATCTGAGCCGGATGAGTGATTTCCACATAACCCAAATATCCTAGAATCAATCATCCTCTCATACCAACTTAAAGCGCCCTAACCCGGACACTAAATCCAGTGAGGTCGCTTGGATGTAAGCCTAAATTTTTCTAAGGCAATTGATCTGTTTTAAGGCCTTATCCTTAAAATTCCCGGTTGTTTAAATTATGTGATTCATCCTTTTAGAGTCTATATGCGAGTTTAATAGAGTCAATATGATAAGGATAAACCGATTCTTTATTTATTTCAAAAAGATTCGATACAATGAGAGTTTGCCTTATAAGCTATTACAAAGTTATCGATCCTTATGAGTTTATCTATCCACCCATCCACCCTTGGCTGCCATGCTTCACGGCTTGGCCAATTCCTTCCCACGATCACCATCTGTTCCTGAAACCAACAATAACATAAGTAATCTAAATGATGACTTAGTGAGTGGTTCCTATTCATGCAACTTATGTTCGAATTGTTTCTAGATTCCACCCGATTTCCCCTTTATCATACTTAACTTATCAAGTCTATGAACCGGATCATTTATGTTCACTTAAATGATGACTTAGTGACTGGTTCCTATTCATAAATATACGTCTTATCATTGAACTTATCGGAATCGTTCTTACATGATCAAGCCAATCGACTAGGATCTATGATCTAAAGGATCCAATTCTTAAACATTGGATCACATGATCGGACCGGCTTACAGCCTTGGTCCTAAACTCGTCTGTAAGGCCTAAGTTACTTGATCGTCCATGCAGAAGAAAGAAAGAATCGAACAAGTATAGAAAGAGATGAATGTAACCATTTCGGCCAATCACCATAAAACCAGTTGAATTCATCTGAGGGTTATGGACCAAGGCTTATCCGGTCCATTCACTCACCTTGGAAGTACGTTCTGGAGTTCCGGTCCGAGTACGTGGTTCCTTCTCCTTTGGACTCATTGACGGATCGTTCTTCAATACGTTATGTCTGGACTGCCTTCTTGGCTTAATTCCGATCAAATCTTCTTTCCAAATCGCCTAAGTTCTTCTTTTCTGGTTGCCTTTCTGGTTCTGATTGTTTCGTGAGTTTCCTTAGGAATTTCCCTGTCAAAAACTAACCCTCAGGCCCGAAATATAAAGAAGATGTGGCCATAAAACCGTCCAGAAATTACCTTGGGCGAAAAGGTGTGTTTGTGGAAACCGTCTGGACGGTTGCCCACCCGCGACCTTTCGTCCTATAACGTCTTAACATGCTTGCCCCAGGTGCCTTAGCTCAGCTAGCCCAGTTTTGACCCGCACCTGATCCAGCCATCGACCTGACAACCGTCCCGACCCAACTAGCTGGCTCAACCGTCGAACACTCCATCGAGCTGAGTTGAGCTCCCCAATAGTTGGTTCAACTCACCGAGTTGGGTCTACTAGCTGATCGAGCTGGCCTAGATTACTGAACTCAGTCTGAGATCGGTCCAGCTTGCCCCGAGCTCCATACAGCTTGCCTAAGCTCACCCAATAGCTCGCCTAACTCTTTCATTAGCTCGTTCCAGCTCTTTTTCTTCCTTTTCTTTGCTTTCTTGGCTAAGTCTCGACCATTATCCAAACTTAACCTTTTATTCAGACCATGGGACGCTTGCCTTTGTGTCTTGCAACTTGCTTGTTCGTTCCCTCGTCCCATGATCCCTCCCAAAGATCCTATCTAGGATCGGGGATGCTACAGACCAACTCTTCAACAGAAGAAGCAAAGATACGTGTGTCTATATGAGGGATATTCAAAATAATAAGGCTATCTATCTAATTCTATATGTTGATGACATGCTAATTGCATCAGGAAACAAGAAAGTTATTAGGGACCTAAAAGAGAAGCTAAATAATGAATTCAAAATGAAAGACATGGGAAAAGCTTCAAGAATCTTGGGCATGGACATCAACAGAGATAGAGAGAAAGGGACACTGATTTTGTCTTAAGGAAAGTATATTGAAAAAGTGTTAAGGACGTTTGAAATGCAAGATTCAAAGTCAGTGGTTACGCCCACATCTACACATTTCAAGCTTAAGATTCTAAGGGATGATGATTGGAAAACCAAGGTTACTTATATGGAACGGATACCCTATGCTAGTGTTGTAGGAAGCCTAATGTACGCTATGGTAGGGTCGAGGCCCGACCTAGCGTTTGCAGTAGGATATATCAGCAGCTTTATGAGTAAACCTGGGAAAGACCATCGGGAAGCGGTCAAATGGGTGTTCAAATATTTAAGGGGAGCAGTAAATTCAAATTTAACATTGAAAAGACAATCAAGTTTCAAACTATAAGGTTTTTCAGACTCAGGGTACGCTACAGACATGGACAGGAGACGATCAGTTAAAGGTTATGTGTTTCAAATTGGAGGTAACACTATATCATAATAATCTTGTCTACAATCAGTAGTAGCTCTATCAACAACCGAGGCTGGATATATGGCAATCAATGAAGCTACTAATGAGGCTATATGGCTAAAGTGTTTATGCTTAGAATTGGGTTTCAATCAAGAAAATGTTAAACTAAATTGTGATTCTCAAAGTGCCCTAGCCTTAGCAAGAAATCCAGTTCATCATGAAAGAACGAAACACATTGATACTAAGTTTCATTTTATTTGAGATTTAGTAGCAGCATGCGATATCAACCTAAGAAAAATACATACTACTGTAAATCCAGCGGATTTTCTTACAAAAGAGTACTTGGTCAGAAGTTCCAGCTTTTCTGTGGGCTTTTGAACGTCCATTGATTGGGCAAGAAGAAGCTCCAGGTGAATTGAGTTACGTTGATTTCATCCTCACAAATCACAAGCAATACAATGCTTAGTGATTACATCTTAAGAATCAAAAGGTAACTTAAGAAGACCGTGACAAGGAAATCACCTGGAGCATAAGTAGAATCGAGAATAAATCTCGGTTCAGGTGGATGACTTTGTATCATCAAACAGTCACGGTTTTGAGATCAAGCTGAAGAGTAGAAACCATCACCAAGTATCTTGAAGGCCGTACACCCACAACAAACCACAAAGTTTCTTCGTTACTGTCTGAAATCACAAGTAAAGGAAGAAAGGAGTTTTTTTGTTTAAAAAGGAAGAGAAATCTTACCGGAGTCTCATCAGAGTGTGTGTGACAGCTCGTCAAAGCTGAACCTGTGGATAGATCGAGAAGTTAACAAGGTTTCTTCTTGATCGTAGCTAGAAGGAACTCACTACTGAGCTACATCAAGTTCTGAAATACACCAAAAGGGTTAGATCTACATAGATCGGTAACATGCAAGAGGGTATTGAAAGGTTTTCTTACTTGGTCTTACGAAAAAGGTGGAGCTTGGTGGTGGATCTCGGCGGAGGCCAAGTCCTGTCAGATCCGGTGGAGTCTCATCGGAAAAAACGACATGCAAACAGAAAGAAAGGGAGATTAGTTTTTTAAGTTCAAGCTAAACCCTTTAGTATCCTCTCGGATGGTATCATTTATATCAAGTAATGATGGAAAAGAGGAGACGTACCTGATAACAAAAGAGGAGGAGAAGTAACGCCATCATGGTAGAGCTAACCTGATCTCATCCTCGGAGAAGCGCATCATAGTGGAGCTAACTATATCTCGCCCTCGGTGAAGCTCAGCGAAGCTTCAAGATTTTGTTTCTGTTTTTGATCAGAAATGAAGAACTCGTCAAGGAGATGAGAGAAGAAGATCCACTAGAGAGAGAGAGAGAGAGAGTGAAATGTCGAGAATGATCGTTTCACTTCCCAAGCAAACAAATACCAAAGAGTTTGTCGGTGTAAGCTGGGCCAGGTGATGGGCTTAAACCACACTGGTGGAGATTTGTGAAGTGGGTTTAAGCTCCACATTACAGCTGGGCTGGTATCGTTACTTCTGCTGGGCTGAGTCCATGCAGGCCCACATCCACATTGCCCATCTCATATACACTTAGTATATAAGGTATGATTAGTGTGTATGATTAGGTCAAGCACACAATTAAGGCAGCACATCTGATACAGCAACAAGCAACAAGCATCAAGCAACAAGTCATAAGAGCAAGAGAAAGAAGACACAACAAATATAAAATAGCTTTGGATTAAAACTATTTTATTAAGGTTGTTGTATTCTCTAGCTAAGTTGATTGATCCTATTGTAATCATACTTTCTAGTATCACTGATTTGGTGATAGCTAGAATCTCTCTGATCTAGTGGAATTTGGGAGCAAGAGTTTTCCCACGAGACGTACCGGTTAGAGGCCATGAACTTGTTAAATTCGATTGTGTCTTTACTTTCAAGTTTTAGTTCTACGTCAAAGATAACTTGACTCCTAAGTAAACCTAAGATTAAAACTCTATAGAGTGCTCTGGAGAATCCAAAAGTTTGGACACCACCCACGAGGATGACATAAGTGCAATATTGGCGTTGACTGGGACATAAATCACCAGTTAGGGGGTGGAGCATGGGTTCTTAGGGATGACAGAGGAAAATTTGTTTTGCATAGTAGAAGACGTTCAGCCAAATTCGAGGTCTCCATGAAGCTAAACTAGAGACGCTACTCTGGTCCATTCAATTCATCAAGGCGCACCATTATAACAGAGTAATCGTTAGATTGATGATTACACTTTAACAAAGATGATATTGAGACCCAATGCCTGGCCAAACTTTAAAGGGCAATCTTCATCGCTTTTGAAGGAGTTAGCAAAGATAGAATGGTGGAGACAGTGAAAGAAGATAGATCAACGAACAGAGTAGCCTTTCTCATTGCTCAGAGTGTGACCAAAGGAGGCCATAGTCATTCTTAGGTGGCCTCGGGTCCTCCTAATTGGTTGCTTACCTGTTTTGAGAATGATGAAGTCTTATCCTCTGTTTAGATTGAAGTGTGAGGGTGCCTTTGGGGCGTGGGTTTTGGCCATTTTTTTGGTTAGGGGTATAGCAACTGTGGTAGGTTTATCAGTCATTCTAATGTCTTGTGGCTCGAAGTGTAGGTGGTAAGGGGCCGTAGTTTAGCTATCGGGTTGTCAGATTGGTAGCATAGGTAATGTGACCTTGAACTTTCTCCTAAGTGCAATATATTTTAGTAGATGACAAAAAAAACAATTTTGTTATACAAATTTCAGAGGACAGAACATCACAGCTTTCAGTTTTCCTTATGATAAATGATTTTGACTTACAATAATGCGAGTAGAAACTGTTATTAAATTTTTTGCACTTCATAATACCATGGTTGTCTCTATGGTTGGGTCTTATATTCAGTTTACTATCCTTGGGTCGCTCTGTCTTAAACCATCTTAGAAACCATCAATGCTAGTTTGGGATTAAATGTTTCCGTAGTGCTAGTTTGAGAATTCCTTTCTCAAATTGTTAGAATGTAACACGTTGAATTGATGAATGAAGATAAACACACATAGGTTACAATATCTCAGTAGAAATTTCACATTGTTGAACATCACACTTTCATTCCCTAATGATAAATGATTTTGAGGTTTATTAATGTGAGTAGAAATTGTTAAGTATTGATCGACTTCATATCACAATGTTCGAGTCTCATATTCAGTTTACTGTCCTCGACTCTGCTCTGTCTTAAACCATTTTATAACCCAGCAAAACTAGCCACAAACCCGAGAACGAGAACAGCACCAAAACTCAAACCAGTGTTAGAAGCAGAAGTAGGTGGTTCAACTTCATCAGCTGCTGCCATTTTCTTCTTACCAGCATTCCCTGGAGCCGGAGCAGGAGAACCATCTTCTGATGGAGCTGATGCTGGTGCGGTTTCTGGAGCTGCGCCAGGAGGAGAATCTGCGTAATCCTCCTCCTCAGCTGGTCCAGGAGCTGGAGTGGCTGCAGCCTTCTTGGGAGATGGAGATGGTGGTGATGACATGGGTGGTGGTGGAGGAACCTTCACCGGGGATCCGAGTCCAGGAGCCACAATGGGCATGCTGATTTGGATCACAGAGAGATTATACGGGTTGCGGAATACGGTTGTGATGTATTCAGCGGTTTGAGGAGCGCCTTTCACACCAGACCCGAAGTAAATCTTTCCGTTAGTTTTGGTGCAGTTGAGGAAACCGTTTTGCTGCTGGCCCAAACCGGTAGATTGGTAAAGGGTAGTGAGCAATGTGCTCCTGTCCTTGATAGCCTTGAGCTTGAGCTCATCAAAGTAGTCAAGAACTACATGATTCATAAGAACGTTCTTGAGCTCTTCCTCGGGTCTACCAGAGATGGAACCGATAGCATCGTTACTAAGAGCCAGCACGGTGATTGTCTGACGTTTGTTGATAATTGGTGTGAGCTCGGTCTTGGCGAAAAGCTCGGTCATGGTGCTGAATTCAGGGTATTTCTCGAGTGCTCGGGTTATGTTAACCGCTGATACAATGGAAGAAACACCTAATAAGATGGTGAGACAGAGGAGAGAAGAGGAAGCCTTGAGACCCATCTTTGGGGTGTTTATTTAATTATCACCCTTATTTTTTCTGGAATTCTCAAAAGCCTGAGGTTGCAATAAATGATTTGATTGGGTATATATGCATGCCTTGGGAGGAGCTCAAGGTTAATGGTGGAGAGACATTTTCTAAGATTATGTTTTAGCTAAATTTGAACTTGTCTTTTTGTTGTTGTCACCTCTATAATTGGCTTTAGACTGTTTTATTTCTTAACTTTGGTTTGCTGGTTAGCGATACTGACAAGATAAATATTCTTCTTCTAAAACTGAGATGTTGCAACATAATACAGTTGGAATATAGTCATGTTTGACAAGTCCATCCTTATCCTTATTTAGTGAATCCTTCAACAATTAAGCCTGATGATGACAAAATAACCTATTTCGACCCTAACAATTTTGATGGTACCGAATGCGATCCAAACAATCATCCACTGCTAAATACGACCTACATTTTATTTAAATATATAAATTTCCTATATGAACTTGGTTTTATACTCAAAATCCTGCTTTAACTAATAAATCGCTAATCAACTGTCAACATATGTTAATAGTCAAAAATTAATGCTTAATTTTTTTTAAAAAAATTAACTACATAAGGGATTTGAACCAAAGCAATAAAAATGACTTGAACTAACACAATAATCACTCGCCTAAGTAATATTTATGTTTGATGATATAATATGCATATTATATACACTGAAGATGTGAATCATCTTCTCCAATGTCATCGGTGCTCCAGCACTCGTCCACCTCATTGCGGTGTCACTGATGGCATCAGAAGTGCAGGATTGTGGGATTGCCATTTGCATAACCTGTCTCCGCTTCGTCACTCGTTCCATTATCCGTTCGAATAGGTTCCCAATCTAAGCGATCGTAAACTGATTCTACGCTGAGCAAAAGAGCAATGACGATGCTCGTGAAATAAAGGGATAAACAGAAAGAATTTCCCATTCCTAATATGATTTAGCCTATCTTTATTGTATCTTTACCTATCTAACTTAGGATGTCATATGTTGTATATGTACTCATCATATTATATCAATAAACATACGCTTTCACAATATATTTTATGGTATCAGAGCTACAAGATTCTGAACTAATATTTTCCAAGACAAACACATATTTTCTTTGCTTCTACGTTACTACTACAACAATGGGTGATGATACTTCAGCATCCACATGTACTGCTACTATAAATCCTACGGCAACTCCAGCTATTACAGATCCATCGCCATGTTACTTAAATCCATCGAACAATCCAGGGTCTCTAACTACTTTTGTCTTGCTCAATAGCGACAACTACTCGGAATGGACAACAGAACTCCGAAATTCTTTACAAGCGAAGCAAAAGATCGGCTTCATAGATGGAACAATGCCAAAACCAGAAACGGAACTGGATCTTTCTCACTGGCTAGTTACTAACCCCATGATTGTTGGATGGATTCGAACATCAATAGATGCTAAAGTTCACTCAACCATCACATTTGTTCCTGAAGCTCATAAACTTTGGGAAACTCTAAGCTTCCGCTTCTCTGTCAAAACGGTACCCGTATACATCATCTTCAATATGAGATTACTAATTGCAGACAAAATGGTCAGTCTGTTCTTGAATACTATGGGAAACTTACCAAATTATGGGAAGAGCTACAAAACCTTAAACCTTCGCGACCTTGCACTTGTGTCGCTGCTGTAGACAAAGAAAAGGACTGTGAAGATGCTCGAGTGCATAAGTTCTTATTCGGACTTGATGATTCTCGTTTCATGTCTCTACGGTCTCGTGTTACAGATGAAGACCCTCTAGCGGATATCAATATTTTTTATTCTCGAGTGATCCAAGAAGAACAAAAAGGCTTACTACCAAGACTAAAGAACATTGCTCCGACATCCTTGGATGTTCTGGAAAACGGAACCAGGTAAAGGAGTTTCTAATTCTAATACGGAAACCACAAGCTATAGATCATGTGATCCTATCCGCTCATGTACTCATTGTGGACATAAAGGACATGAGATCTCTGAGTGTTTTCTGCTTCATGGGTATCCAGAATGGCACCAAGGACAATATCAACGATCAACTAATGTATCTCCGGGAAAAACTTTGCAAAGCTTCTGTGGAGGGAGAGGAGAACGGTTAGGTGCAATGCATTGACGTGGTCATGGACGAGCTTCACATATTGCGGCTTCCATCAATAGTAATGGCCAGATAGACTCGTTGATTGCATTACTTCAGAATCGACAATCCAATCTTACCTCGGAACGCTTGTCGGGTAAAAAAAATATTACTGATGTTATTATTGACATAGGAGCCTCTCATCACATGACTGGTGACCTAGCATTGCTGTCTAACGTCACAGATATACAACTTTCTTTCGTGACCTTCCCGAATGGACAAGCTTCTCATGCTACCAAACATGGGACTTTTCAACTAAGCAAAGATTATTCACTTCATGATTTCTTATTTGTGCCTGATTTCGACTGCCCAATTATCTCGGTTTCTGAATTATTGAAACAAACTGGCTGCATTGTGATATTTACTTATACCTTGTGTGTTTTACTGGACGGGTTTACAAGGACTATGATTTGATCAGGTGTCAAAGTCGCACGGGTTAATGCAGCATCATCACCGAAACCTTCTTCAATGTTTCGGTGGCATCATCGTCTTGGACACCCATCTTACAAAGTTTTATCTACTCTAGCGGTTTTTGATAGTTTTAAATTAGATCCTCATGATTCTAGTCAGTGTGATATTTTCTTTCGTGCCAAACAAACACGGAAAGTGTTTCCTGAGAGTTTTAATAAAGCTGAGGGACCTTTTTCGCTTATTCACTGTGATGTATTGGGACCACATCGTATACCCTCTTCCTATGGTGAAAACTATTTTCTAACCATTGTAGATGATTATTCATGTAAAGTATTTTATGCTTGAAAAATCAGAGGTGTCGAATCTACTCCAAAACCTTTGTGCTATGACTGAAAAAACAATTTGGTTACAGTGTTAAGACTGTTCGTACAGATAATGGCAGTAAATCTTGGTGTTAAAACGTTTTTCCAAACGAATGGGATTCTACATCAGACATCATGTGTTGATACACCACAAAAAAACGTGCATCTCGACAGACAACAAAGACATATTCTTAATATCGCACGGGCTTGTCTATGTCAAGGCCGCCTACCTATTGAGTTTTGGTGTGAAAGCAGCATGACTGCTCACATATTATAAATCGAACTCCATCTCCAGTCCTAGAAGGAAAAACGCCACATGAATTTCTTCATGGAAAAGGACCTGCATATGATCTCCTATGCATATTTGGTTGCCTTTGCTATGCTCATTGACGTGCAAGAGACAAGGATAAATTTGGCGATCGAAGTCGCAGGTGTATCTTTGTTGGATATCTATTTGGAACTAAAGGATGGTGATTATTTGAAATAGAGCGTAATGAGTTCTTTGTAAGTCGGGATGTGACTTTATTGGAAGACATGTTTCCTGGTCTTGAAGACACTTCATACGTGTCTCCTCCAGTGCTTCAAGTCAATACACCAGTTAACGATTGGCTTGAGCTGATTCCTATATCAAAGGGGAGTACTAATCCTACACCTACATCCGATCAGACACCTTTGGTTCTATCTTTTTCTATAGCATCCGAGACTACTTATTTTGCTAATACTTCGAAATCTCTACCATCCTCATCAGAAAACATCTCTCGTACTGCTACAGAATTGTTACCTTCGACTACCAAACCCACTGAGACAACCCACAAAGCTTCTTCTCCAGGGTTGCTTGAAGTTTTAGGATGAGGTCAACGAAAAAAGAAACATTCTATACTACTCAAGAATTTTTTTTTCATGAGTACAGTTCAAGCTACGGACCCCTCTCACGCTCATGGATCGTCCGATCTTAACTCCTCGACAGAGATATCAGGTAAGACACCGTATCCTATTGCTAACCACATATCCACTTATGTTTTACCTAACCAGCATCAAGCATTCCTTGCAACTATCACTATGGAATCAGTAACAAAGACATACACTGAGGCCATATGATATCAACACTTCACTGGAGCAATGAAAACTGAAGTTGATGCATTGGAAGCAAATCATACTTGGGACATAAGAAAATTGCCACTGGGTAAGAAGGCTATCGGATGTAAATGGTTATACTTATACCAATACAATTCTGATGGGACTATACAACATCCAAAAGCTTGTCTTGTCGCACTTGGAAAGAGAAAAAAAGAAGGGAGTGGTTATAAAGATACGTTTGCCCCAATGGCCAAGATGAATACGGTTGGGTTTCTTCTTGCGGTTTCTGCAGCTTAACATTGGGAAGTTGATCAGATGGACGTTCATTCTTACACGGTGATTTAGAAGAAGAAATTTATATGCAGGTGCTTCTAGGTTTCAAAAGTAACACTCCTAATTAAGTATATCGCCTACAAAAGTCTCTTTATGATCTTAAGCAAGCACCTAGATGCTGGTTTTCAAAACCCAGTAAGGCTCTGTTGGTCTTTGGGTTTGTCCAAAGTCATGAATATGATTCTCTCTTCTCCTATGTTAATCACGCCAAGAACAATTGTCTACATAACTTGGTATACATTGATGATTTTATCATCGCGGGAACGATATATCAGTCATTCAACGTTTTAAGAAATATCTCCATACATGCTTCAAGATGAAATATTTTGGCAAGGTGAAATACTTCCTTGGCTTCTCAAAGCAAGTATACCATGGACATTGTTGCAGAAGGCAGGTTATTAGGATCTAAACCGTCTCCAACGACTACCAAACTTAACCAAAAACTTGTCATGTCTAACTACAAGAACACTCATGATCTTCTATCGGATCCTGAAAAGTATCGTCTATTGGTTGGTCGACTTATCTACTTAACTTTTACACGTCCCAAGTTTAATTACATTGTTCACATTCTCTCTCAATTTATGCAAAAGCCATTTGAAGATCACTCGCGAGCTGCACTACGGATTGTACGATAGATAAAAGGGACTTCTAACCAAGGAATTATGTTGCGTGTTGAATGTAATATGCAGATCACAGCCTAATGTGATGCCGATTGGCCTGCATGCCCTAATTCTCGACGATCACTTAATGCTTATGTGATCTTCCTTGGTGACTCACTCGTTTTATGGAAAACGAAAAAGCAACAGTCTGTTTCTAGATCATCAGCTGAGGCCGAAAATGGGGTCATGGCCGATACGACATTCAAACTAAAATGGCTTAAGCGACTCCTACTCATGCTTGGTTTCACGCATTATCAGCCTATCTAGCTTCATTGTGATAGTAAATCTGCAATACATATTGCTAATCCAGTTTTTCATGAGCTACTAAACACATGGAAATGATTGTCAAATGACTCGCGATGCTATACAAGCAAGTTGCTCTAGCTTGAACATATTTCTACGAAGGAGCAACCAGCTGATCTTGTTACCAGGGCTCTTCTGACACTTACATTTCAAAACTTATTGTTCAAGTTAGGCATTCAAGATATCTCATTGCTAACTTGAGGGGGGAGTAAAGAGATACACACGAAGAGTTTCATGTTTCTAATATGATTTAGCCTTATCTTTATTGTATCTTTACCTGACTAACTTAGGATTTCATATGTTGTATATATATTCATCATATTGTATCAATAAACATACGCTTTCACAATATATTTCATGAAACAGACGAAGTTTTTTCAATTGTGAAGATGAATTCTTTGTTGTATTTATATAATATATTTGTGTCAATCAAAATGAATTAAAACATGGCCTAATGGTTAGTTAATGTGCAAGTATTTTATTCACTTTGGTTCGAGTCTCCTGAGCTGAACAATTTTTTATGTCAAATTCAAAACGACATTGTTTTGTGTTTAGATGACAACATATTTGATGGCTGACTAACGGTTTGTTAGTCAAGGTTGGAATTCAAGTTATGTTAGTAAGTTTGAGTGTTTTTGCACTGGGTAATTGTTTGGGTCGAAATAGGCTGCTTTCCAACGCTAGACTTTGTTTCAAATATTGAAGCTTATATTTTTAGTCAGCTATATTGAATCTCACTAAATTATCTATATTATTATACTGTAAAGTATCTATAACATCGTTTGATGAACTATATCAATTTAGTAGAACTTTGTACATTTCAGATCGAGTCACCACTCTATTATGTTTGGTGATGAGTTATATGGAGTGTATCAAGAAGTATTTTGCTTTACTATCCCACTTGAAACGAGCTTGTTAGTTGTATACAAGCAGAATAAAGCTATATATATATATATATATATATATAATGTCTAAGCAGAGCTGGTTCTCAGATTTTGAGCGGCCTATTTTAAATAAGTTTTTATTTCATTTAATTTTAAAATTAAACATATTTTAGTGAATGTTAGTTAAAAAAAAAAGTTTAAATGTCTTTTTAAAAGGCATAATTTAAGGTTTACTAACATAAAAGTATTAATTTGTTTTAATTCTATTATTATACTTATTCATATTGTTTTATTTTTTCAAATATGACTCAAAATTTGGAGTCAGCCCCAAAAATAACCCAATTTTTTTTTTGAAAAAAAATCATTTGTCTTTCACCCTAGAAATTCGAGTTGTTCACCAAAATGTCATTACTTTTTTCCGCAAATGTGTTTTTACTCAAATATCCTCATTTGCACCATCCTCATCTACACCAAGTATTTACAATATTGACATAGCCATCAATACACTAACCACCATGAACAACCAATTTGAAGCTCTTATTACACCAAAAATCATTTTTTTCTCTTATGTCATTTTTATGCACACAAACCACATATCTTTCACTTTCCCTTAAAATTCATCAAAAACAAGATTTTGATTTCAAACTTTGTAAGGTTGATAGAGACATTGAAACTTATGATTCTTAATCATTAACGAGTTGGTAGCTTTCTGGTGAAGTTCCGTGTACTCTGAGAAGCTAAGAAAGTCATCTTACGGGTTCATGGTATGAAACATTTTCTTTTTCATATCTGTTCGCGAAGAAGAATTCTCTAGAAATCTTTCGGTCAATGCATAAATTAGTTTAGCAATTGACCTTTTTGTGTTTTTAATAGAAGACTTCCCCAAAAGTCTTCTAACTTTCCTTTGTTAACAAAAAGCGAGAAGAACCGAGAACACTTCTCGGGAAGCCTTATAAGATAAACAGGTTAGTTGTGCAATTGACCGAAGTTTGTCAGAAATTTGAATTTTTATAGAAGACTTCTCGGGAAGTCTCCCAGGAGAAGACTTCTCGGGAAGTCTCCCAGGAGAAGACTTCACAGGAAGTCTCCCAGGAGAAGACTTCTAGGAAATTCTTCATGTGAACGTAAGAAGACTTTTATATCAGTCTTCTCCAAGAAGTCTTCCAGTGAAGTCTTCTTTGATAATGTCAAATATCTGCATTACTTTGGCCCATTGCAAAACTAACATGTTTATCATAGAAGACTTCTCTGGGAATTTCAAAAAAAAAACCATTATTTACAAAGGAAGACATCTCAAGATGTCTGCTCTGGAATAGACTTCTTAAGAAGTCTTCTTTCATAAATTTACAATTGCAAAAAAGGACCTAGACGGAAGACTTCTAGAGAAACTAGTAAAAATCCTGTTAATTCATGTGTATTATTAGTCAATATTGGGGCTCCTAAGTGAAATTCATAACTTAATTGGTGATAAATATGAGTTTACAACATTCACGTTTATTAATGTTTCTAATTAAACGGAGAAGACTTCTTAAGAGGTCTTCCGTGAGAAGACTTACGGAAGGCTTCTTATGAAGTCTTCTTCGATTATTTTTTTAACTTGATATTATATGTTTGCTAATATGTTTTATCTGTTTTTTTTTTGCAGATGATGCATCAGTTACATGTAGTCTACTGAGAATGGTTGGTGAAAGATAATTGTTGGGATTTTTGTGGTTGATAGTGTCAAAAGAGCAATAATGTTCTTTTTGAGTGTTGTTTTTACACATGCCGAAGTTGTTGAAATTGCTCTAAAATTTTATAACCTGGACATTAGCACAAAGGTGGTGGATTTAACTTACTCGTTATTAGATGCAATAATACAACAGATGGCTCTAGAGACTCCTCTTATTCATGTTACAAGTGGTAGAAAAGTTTGGAACTTGATCGAGATAAGTAAAACGCATGTTGTACGTCTTTTTATATCAAACCGAGGCAGGATGAAGATTGTTAATAATGCCAACATTGATGGAAACAAGTAGGTAAGATATTAATGAAGTTTCAAATAAAAGGGAAGAAAAAAATAAAGGGGAAGATGATGATACTTTGCCTTAAGATGTAAATGAAGGTGGGGTGAAGGATGTTGCTGAAGTGGATGAAAGTTAAATATGAGGATAAGGATAAGGAAGAGGAAGATGATATGTGTCTTGAGTGTTTCAAAGCGACATATGCCAGTGAAGGGGGAAGCTTGAATAGGACATTTTCCAACAATATCTATGTAAACCAAAGTTTTGTTATTGGAGATAAACTAGTTCTAGAGTTGCGGTTAACAGCGGTGAAACATAAATTCTCCTTCAAAATAGGCAACTAAAACTGTATTTGTAGCAAAATGTCGTGTTCATGGGTACGAATTGAAGCTTAGAGCGGGTATGAAACATGGAACAAATACGTTTTAGGTAACCAAGTATCTAAAAACTCATACTTGTACTATTTCTGACTGACGGGCTCACTAGAAATATTGTATTCCAAAATATGTTGGTAAGCTTTTCATAGATCGCGCTGGAATCATTGATGAGTCAGGTTAAATCCTAAGCATATCCAAGATGCAATGAAAAAAATGTTTGGCAAGAAGCTAGATTACACCACTTCATAGAAAGCATTGTTATATGCGCAAGAATTAGTAAGACGATCAGTAGAAGATGGGTATGAGCGGTTGCCTTCATATTTGGAAGAAACTGCGTTAGCCAATCCGGTATCTATCAAAAGTATAGAACTTGATGCTCATAATATATTTATGTATCTTTTCTATCTTTTAGAGCTTATATTGCTAGTTTTCAGTATCAGAGAATGGTCATCATGGTGGATGAGACTCACCTAAGTGGGAAGTATGGAGGTGTTATGTTAGTTGCATCTGCATAATATGGTAATTTTCAGATATTTCCATTGGCCTTTGGAATCGTAGATGTTGAAAATAATGATTCTTGGGAATGGTTTTTCAAAAATTGAGGGATTGTGTATCTGATCAGCATGCTTTGGTGATAGTCTCTAACTGGCACACAACCATTAAAAACGCATGTGATAAGGTGTTTCTTTGGGCGACCCGAGGAATATGTTAATATCACCTTCAACAGAACATTGCCCAAAACTATAAAAAGAAGCATTTTTTGTACTTGGTTAAAGAGGCTTCTTATACTCATACACATTACGACCTTAACCGGTACATGGACGAGATCCGGAGTGCTAACCCGGAGCTTGCATCATCTTTGTAGGAAGCGGACGTGAGACTATGGTCACATGTTCATTGTTAAGGAGAAAAGTACAATTTAAAAACGAGCAACATAGCTGAATCTATTAACCCCCGCAATCAATCAAGCAAGAGGATTTCCCGTATCATTCTTTTTCGAGTTTAAAAGGGAAAAGTTGGGAAGATGGTATTGGAAAAGGTGAGAAGATGTTTTGAGTCTCACAACTGAACATAGTCGAGGAGTTGAATACTTAATGGAAATTCGTTAAGAGATAGCGGATACGATGAATGTCCAAGCATTTGATGGATGGCAATTCTTTGTAAAAGGTGGCAGTTGTGATTATGTTGTTGATTTGGAACATATTAAGTGTGATTGTAGTGTCTATGGAATCGAGAAAATTCTTTCTCACATGCTATAGCAGCTGGAAAATTTGCTAATTTGCATATCACCACACTTGTGTGTCCGCTCAAAGGTTTATTTGTATGAAGGATACTCACATAATATATATATATCCTTGTATTGGAGAAGTTGAGTCTCGCAATGTCTTCATTTGGAAGTAAAGCATGATCTTGGGGGACAAAAGAATTCAAGATGGCAATCTTGATTTGAGCTATCCAGGATGAGAGGACACAAACCTAGAAGCTACAAAAGGATTATAGCTGCTCAAAATGCAAACAATCTTGTCATACACGTCCAAATTGTGATAACTGATCTTTTGGAAAATCTGATGGCAAATCGTCTTTAAGTCTTCTTGAAGTCTTTTGTAAGTCTTTTGGAAGTCTTCTGTAAGCCTCTTGGTGGGAAGACTTTCACGTAAGTCTTCTGGTGAGAAGTCTTCTCTCTAAGTCTTCGAGTAAGTCTTCTTGAAGTCTTACTTAAGTCTACTGGGAAGTCTTCTGTAAGTCTTCTAGGAAGTTTTTTGTAAGTATTCTGGGAAGTCTTTCACCTATCTATCTATCTGCTTTATTATGAACTTGTCTATTGTCTTATGACTTATCTATTGTCTTATGACTTACCTATTGTCTTATGAATTGTCTATTATCTTATGTCTTAACTATTGTATTATGAATTATCTATTGTGTTATGATAAACGTATTGTGTTATGAACAAAGATAAGTTCCTTCATTAGACATCATTACATTACACGAATGTTAGTGCCCTACAAAATTAGTTGTGTAAGGCTAGTTTGGTATGAGGATAGGCAACAAAAAATTAAATTTATCCTTACTTGTTAATCTACTTCAAGGTTACAAAAGCGGACAAAACCATTAAGTTCTTGTACAAATAACACATTCAATCATACGAATTCAAGCCCTCATACTCTTGGATTTATGCGCCATGGTAGCCAGAGGACTCATCAAATATCTCTGTTGCCATCTTCTCCCTAATACCCTTCACGTTCTTCTCACAAAAGGCAGAAGGAAATGATGTCATGACACTCAATGTACTTCCATGTGAGCATACCACAATCACCAGGTCATGAATGAGGTACTCCGGCTCTTACTCTCTCATATGTGAATGGCTCTAGTCTGTATTTGACTCGCTCTTTGTCGGAGTCAGCGCATTCAACAAGAAAATAAGGGATAATTATGGCAAAAGGTCAACTAACTTGGCGAGTTCAGCAGTTTTAATATGGGGAGGAATGTTGTCCCGGATAATTATGTGCCTCTTAGGGATCGATATTCAAATAGCAATCCAATGCTCGTTGTTGTAGACTGGCACATATATATCATCCACCTTTAATCCCTAAATCTTATTAGGTAGGCAATATTTAGGTACAATGCTTGGATTAAGATCCCACGACCCAGCATGGAGCCTTCTTCCTAAACCGTCGATATCGGCCTCTGAGCTTTTAAACTACACGTACTTGTTCGTCCACATCCGTCCAAACATATGATCAAGAAAGCAAAGCCTATCGTCCTAAAATGCTATGGATTCTTGGAGAACCAAAGCCTCAGTAAATTGATAAAAGTATCCATATGCTGCACTGAAAACATAAAATCAGACATTTCTTAAAAGATAAAAGTCTTGGAAGTCTTCCCGGGTGATGAACCATGCAATGTATTGGTGATGGGTATATAACGAAACTTGCGGAGGAACCCTTGGGTTTTCGGAGCATTGGATTCTCACCAATGTTTGCGTTGCTCAAGCCGACATTCTCACTTCCGATTTGTCTTTTGTATGATTCAGGAATAGTAACTGATGTTATAAATCGAAATACATGGAGTCCCTCCCTCAAAAAAAATACTACCAGAAGCTTACTAGAAGACTTCACCAGAATACTTTGAGGAAGACATCCTGAGGAGTACTGTTTAGAAATCTTGTCGTGTCCGTGAGCCATTTTAAGGGGGGTTCAGAGGATGGAATACCACACTTGGACAACGCCAGTCTCTTCTATCTAGAGGTAGTTTATAATTCCTGAAAACAGCAAAAATAGATCAACAAAACTTCAACAAGCAACTTAGTCTTTTGTGGGAAATTATTACTAACGGATTTTTTTTTAGAAATTCAACAACCAACTTAGTCTTTTGTGGGAAATTATTACTAACGGATTTTTTTTAGAAATTCAACAAGCAACTTAGTCTTGTTCTTGTCAATGGTGCAAGCCAATCATAGCCATGACCAACCTTTTTGTTTGGAACGATCACTTTGGCTCTGATGTTTCCCTGAAGAGGAGATTGCTGTGATGCAGCAAGCTTCCTTTATCGATCACTCTTTCCCCGGCACACTGCTATAGCATCATCTTTCCTTATCTGGCGTCTCCCTTCCTCCTCTAAATCTGATTTGGTTGATTTAATCTTGTCCATAATGACAACAATTGTAGCTTTTCCCTCATTCTCTATATCTGATTTGGTTTATTTAGTTTTGTCCACAATGACAACACTTGGAGCTTTTCCTCATTCACACTTGGTTCTTTGATACCACTCGTTTATTTGTTGTCACCCTGCACAATATTCATACTTCATGCTTTCTCCCCATTCACACTCTCACTCTGCAATTCCGAGTACAATAAGAATGTCAAGACCAGTACCAAACATAGCTACTTGAATCCAACATTAACATTAACCAAAGTCCAAACCAAAAAATGAAACAAAATCCATACATAACCAAGCAATTACAGAAAAACAAAGGAGCACACATGATCTGTCGATTCTGACATAAAGGAGCACAAAGGAGCATACAACTTTCAGTTATTTTTCTTACTATTTAGCCTAGTATATCTCTTCACTTTGATTTTGGGAGAATTTTCAGTACTAACCCCTAGTTCGTGCACATGCTTAGTCGGATTTGAAAGTGTGAGTTGAAGTTCATTTGAGGCAGTGCCTTTGTGGTTGACTCCCACCTTCCTCTCCACAACTTCCATCCTATCCTTCCAAATGATAACCTTTGGATTGGTCCACGGTTAGTACCTTGGACTGGTCAGCACTCTTGGGTCCACTTCAAATGATCATTAGCATCAAACATGAAATTCACTAGGTTTTAAACCACCGCATCAGTCTTATCATTGTCCCATTGAGAGAACATTTCACCATTCTCCTGCGGTACAAAGTTCACCACGCTAATCTGTAGTAGGTAAGCATACCAAATTAGATATTTGAGACAATAATCACAACCATACTATTGGAAATAATTAGACATACTTGTGTGCTGATAGCCTATTTGAAATTTTTTTGTCCTCTATGTCCCTTGTAAGCCAGCAAAGGGGGACTCGGTTTGTTTCGTATGGGCTTTCCAAAGGATGCACCAAATTCAGACAGAGAGAAGTAGATCCAGACTTGTAGAACTTGAATAAATCCATCAACGGTATAAGTCTTTGTCAAATCTTTACCTTTCACAGAGTCCATTAGGATCTTAAACGCCATTCTCCCCCAGTAATTCTCAAATTCTTCTAGATCCATTACTAACCTTGTAGGGCTAGCCCGTGTAGCGGTTGAGTACTTTCGTCCTTCAATGTATCATGTGTAGATGGCTAGGTATCCCAGCCGCCACATGCGGTCATCCTGAGACCACTCTCCACATCTTGCACGTGCTGTTATTATTTGCTCAGTGCTTGGACCAGCATCGATATCCACAGCCATCATCTCCGAGAAACGAAACAACTCCTCTGTCATCTCTACAGGCGGATTCTTTAGATTCTCAACATTTTTGCAATTTAGACATGTGATGTGTTCTAACTCAATCAGTGAAAACCTTACTGGTTCAGGACCAATGAGACTCCAAAGCTCATACTTTTTCTTGATGTCCAGCTGGAAACAGAGCATAAAATGAACCAGACCTGACACCCATCCAAACTTCAACTTTGAAAATCTTATGAATACTCCCAACCTTGACTTCTTCAGCTCCTCCCATTCAGCATGTAGAGCATCCTTTACAGTAGGAAGTAAGTTTGAGTCATCGGTATGATAAGCAATGCTTTTTACTGGAATGGGCTCTTCCCTTAAAGTGAACATCATCTTTGGAAGTTCTGGTAATTCTATTTTACATCCTCCAAAACAATGAAAAATTAACATCCCAAACACAAAACAAACAGATCAATAGTTCTATACTAACTTCATGTCCTATAAGATTATGGAATACTTACGAAAGACTTACATAACACTTACGGAAGACTTATGGAATACTTAAAAAAGACTTTCAGAAGACTTCATGGAAGACTCCATGCATGTGAAGTCTTCTGAAGTCTTCCAGGAAGTCTTCTGGTAAGACTTCATGCATGCAAAGTCTTCCGAAGTCTTCCATGAAATCTTCCGGTAAGACTTCAGAAGAATTCTCATGCATGAAGTCTTCCAGGAAGTCTTTCAGTAGAAACCTAATCAAATCATAAGAGAAACCCTTATACATAGAACAAATGGGTTAACTTACAGTCGGAAGGGGAGAAGTTGTCGTCCAAAACAGAGAATTTACGGTTGCCGACAACAGCTACAGTTACATATCTGCAAAGCTTGACATAAAAGAAGTTACAATGGAGAAACGAAGGGTTTCAGATCAGAAATGAAAATTCCATAGCAAAGAGGAAGAACTTACTGGCAGTGAAGTTCAACTACAACACAAACGGCTTCAGATCTGGAAAAAAAAGGAAGCGGGTTAGTTTAATCTACTAAAATACTCATTGGCGATGAGAGAGAAAAACGATTCACTGGAAAAACAAGATTACCAGAAGTGAAAACGATAGAGAAGAGATTCGTCGAAAATTACCACTGAAATCGTCTTAGAGCAAACGGCTAGGGTTTTCCCGTTTTTCACCAACTTTTTTTTTGAAATAACAAAAAGTGAAAAAAACTATTTATGTGTCTGGTAAACTATCAGGTTAGGTTAAATATATTTGGTATACTTTCGGTTATGTTAAAAATAAAGGTAAAAATCAAGTTTCGGTTTGATCTGGAAGATTTCTTGGGAAGTCTTGCACTAGAAGACTTCTCAAGAAGACTAAAGAAGTCTTCTTGAAATACGTCCCTGAAGACTTCTTGGAAAGTCGTCTGGAAGTCTTCCCAAACCCTATAGTCAAATAATTAAGCAAAAAAACACTTCCTTAAGCTTAAAAGAAACTTTAAAGTGCTTAAAATCAATTTATTAGATAGTTACCGACACATATTCATCAAATTATTATTTTTTTTTAAATATAAGATTTCAAAATCTAACCCTAAAAATACTAACAATACTATAGCATATTTTACCAAACCATAAATCAAGGATTGTCACTACTCAATCTACATTCACTCATCTTTGTTGAAAATAATTAAATTTTATTAAAACTAAATTTACATCATTTAGAATTTTTTTATATTTACAAGATTTGGATTTTTCCCTATCAAACATATTTTATAAGATATAATACATGAGAAGACTTCTCATGGAAGACTTCTGGAACACTTCGCATTAGGCAGTAAACCTAAATTCTAATAAACGTTAAGCAGGAAATGGTAGACTTTGTTGCGAAGTCTTCCAGGAAGTCTTTTAGTGCATTATATGTTAGAAAACCTCTCAAGAAGACTTCTTGGAATTCTTGGAAGTGTTCGAAAATCCTATAATCAAATAACTAAACAAAAGACACTTTCTTAAACTTAAAAGAAACTTAGACAGTGTTTTGAAATCAAGTTATTAGATAATCAAAAACACATATTTGTCAAATTAAAAAAATAAAATTCAAAAGAGAAATATCAAAAAGCTAACATCAAAAATACCAACAATACTACAACATATATTACCAAAATCTACACAATAGACTTATAGCTATCAGATTAAGCTAGTAAGTATAATAGAAAGTGATAAATAAGAAGTAAATATAAGCAGTAAATAATAGAGAGTTTGTGAACTATGGAGGAAGGGTGTTAGACTTATGGTTTCATTCAGGTTACTAGAATTATAGTCTGTAGATGCTATGGATCTGACCCTAGAACTCTAATGCAAAAGTAAGACATTCAGCTCTCAGTGGGAGTCCAATCAAATGACTAAGTCCTATGTTTGAATTGTCGCTTGTAAACAAGGAACGAGTGTCGATCAATACTATAGTGTCGATCGATATTTCCTCAGAAAGCACTAACACCCTAATCGATATCTTCACTAGGTTAACTAAACCAGCTGTCGCATCCGCCTAACAACCTAGCCCAACAGAATTATCAGGAGTTGAACCCACTCTCACGATTTTTTATTATCCTAAGTTCATGTTTTAGTTAGCTACTCTAAAACACAAGCAGTTAGATAAATTATGTGAAGGATAAAATAAATCACTCCAGCAATTCTATGTTACATAATTTCATCAAAACCCTGGAAAACCCTAAGCCTACCAAGAGATCTACTCATACATGATAGATGAAAACAAATCATAGAATGGATAGATATAATAGAAATCTATAGAAGAACCAAAGAAGTTCCAAGAGAACTTTGAAAGAGTTTCTCTCTTCTCTCCTAAACTAAACAAAAACCTAAAATAAAAGCATAGCCTAAACAATGGCTTTTTTTGTCACCAGCCTAAAAACTGGCTTAAAAACATATAAATAGGGTTAGGTCACATCCTAGCATCTTTTGTAAATAAGGGAAAATTTGAGGCAAAATTGCAATTTTTGAAACTTTATTAAAATATGTCTGTTTTATTATTTGGAGGGTGTCGATCGTCACCCAAGGCGGTGTCGTTCAACTCTCCTTGGATCTCTTGAATTCTCGATAGCTTCCTTTTTGTGAGCAGGCAGTAAAATGGGCATAAATTTTGATCCATAATCCAAATAATTCAAATCTCTATCTAGTTTCAGAATATGAGCTCAATCGAACTGTGGGAAGGTCTCCAACCATATATAAACTTCTGACGCGTCTCTGAAGTTCTGCACCTCAAACAAGTTTAGAATTTTCAAAGTCCTCCAAAACTTATCTAAACCTGAAAAGACTCTAAAATATACTCCAAACACATATAATAGACTCTAATTATGACTTATATCATGGCTTAAAAATGGTAAAAAACTATGGTATATCAATCCCCCAGATAATCCTTTGCTTCCCATCAAGCAAAACATAAAATGAATATATGGAACATGTTTGAAAATGCAGGGGCTCACCAGCTCTTTAGAACACCACTACCACCTCAACTCTGTTGACCACATTTGAGGTATTTCCATGTACTCAGCCCCATCTTAGAACCATGCCATACCACAGCTATACCAGACATGGTCTAACATATTCTTCTACTAACCTCATTTCTTATATATAAAAGTGAAGACTTTATCTTGGGAATATCGATCAAAGGACACATTGATTGTTACCCCAACAGGTTTCTGAACACACAAACAGTCTTCTTTGGTTCCTTTCCTCTCTCTCTTTCTCTCTTCTCTGAATCATTTCTTTTTTCAATGTTTCTTTTTCTTTTCAACTCTGCAAAATGTTGGCGAATAATGGGATCATATAAAATTTTCATACCCTCGCTTCCAGCTTTGGAGTGATTAACCCTTCAAATTAGAATAGTGGTGTCATAGGAACTTTTCCTACCCCTCTGCATCTTAGAAAATTTTCTCGATTTTTTATTTTTCTAGATGCCAAAGAGAGGAGAGAGGGGAGCCAAAAACAACAGAATTTAACATACCTGCATGAGGAATCCATTCCAATAAATGCCAAGCCCCAAGACAAGTGATTTGGTAAGGTTGGAGGTCAGCTTTTGTTCCTTCAAACATTCTCAGAAAGTGTGGATGTTACTGCATTTGATCTACTTTTGCCTTTTCTTTCAATACAACCTGAAGATCATCTACTTAATATTGTGCTAGAATATGGTCAGTTGTAATTGTTCCAAGAAAAAGTTCATAGCCACCTTCTTGACGCTATAAAACTCTATAAAATTATAAAACTAACACCCGAAATAAAATACAATAGAAGTAACTACCTCCCCCAAATTTAAACAACAATGTACCCAGTGTTATACATTTCGAGTTTGGCAAGTAAATAAATAGAAATGTAAGAATTTAATAGGGAAAACTGAGTGACCCATGTTGTCAATGTGAGTGCCGATCGACATTGATCAGGTGTCTCGCGATGCTTGTGTGAAGTGGTGTCGCTCGATCCTGATCAACTGGCGGAACCGTATTCTGCAAAGTTGCGGGCGGCACATGCTTGTCTCCAGCCGCTTGAGCAGCCCTGGCGGTCTGAGGACAACCAACTCTCCTCCGTGGTGGCATCTGAAAGGAAAAGCAAAACGGTCAACTTCAACTGGAATCGAATACCAATATCATTCAAGGAATAATACTGACGGAAAGGTGCTATTTCTTTTACTTTAAAAATACCCAAATTCCCAAAAACATTTAGAAAATTGTCTAAAATCGATTAAAACCGAGTCTCTACGAATCGCCAACCCGGGTCGGGGCCGGGATGGAACCTGGCTCTGATACCATATTATAAAACCCATATTTTTCCTAAATAATAAATAAATAACAATCTCCAAATCTCTATTTATTAATTCTCATAAATCGTCTTCAAACACCATAACTCCAACAATAAAATAAATAATCTAAAATAACAATAATAGCATAAATCCATAAGTCTGAAAAGAAAGGAAAGAACACGCAAAAGCACCAGCCCGAAATGATCACTCCTGATTGTCAGTCTCACTTGAAAAGGGGAAAGAAAGAGGGGTGAGTAACAGGGGAGTCACTCAGTGAGCTATGGAATGCTAGTCACGCAAATCATTGACTCAGTAAATAGAACTCCCACTATGGAAGTTTAGCTCTAACATGATCAAACACGATGCCTAGATCACACAAAACAATCAATGCGATGATAGCACATAGCTAGTCCATACGCCCCGCATTCTCCTCTATGGATATATTTCATCATAATATGTGTAGCTAGCCCAGACATCTCTAGATCTCCGCCCGTAACCTCTAAGCGTTAAATGCAAACTTCTGTGCACCACGCCCCACACAAATATGTGTCGCTGGCCCAAACGTCTCTGAGCCCCCGCCCTCCAATATGCGTAGCTATCCAGGATGTCTCCGAACCCCCGCCCTCATAAGCGTCACAATCCAGATCTCTCTAAACCGCCGTCCTTATAGGCGTTACTAGTCCAGATCTCTCTAAAGTAGCCGCGCTCATCACATAATCCCTACTTTTAACTATATATATATATATATATATTATTTAATATCACTCAATCCATAACAAGTTGAATCCTATATACCACTAATTTCTGCTTACATTGAATCCTAACTATCACGAAAGACTCGATTCAAACAGACGGAACACGTTTCGAAACTAAACGACGATAGAAAGAATTCTACACTAGTAACAGGATTTACAGAATAGACCCTCACCTTAGCAATGTGGAAAATTGGTATTTGTGTGTGAACTCATGGTGCTCAAATAGACTCCAAATCTGAAATCAGGGCAAAAATCGAGTCAAAACGCCCTTTGAACGGCTAAAAACAGATAATCGGTGATCTGATCAAAAATTCAACTCGCTGGTCAAAGGTCAACCCACTCAACTCTGACCCAACTCTCGAAGATTCGCAAAACAAACATAAAACCTAATAAAGACTTCTTTACCATCCTTGTTTTTGTAGGTGTCTACTATGGCTTTGGATCCCTTTTATGTGAAGAGGATCTCTTGTGCATATCCTCGAAGGTGAGCAAATTGCTCATCATACCCCTTCAAAAGCCATTTTAACGCTAGAAGTCTCCCTCTTTGGCACTGATTTCTTGTGCAAACTATTTTCCACTTTTCTTTGATGATGTTTTGGATTTCTTCAGGCATTAAATTTCCATTTTGCCTTAACTTATCCAAGAAAAGTTTTGCAATCACCGGACTCTTCAAAAGCGTGCATTTCCCATCTGGTGTGCAACTATGGTACTTGTACTTCTTCAATAACCAATTCTGACTATCCTTATCGAATGAGAAATAAAGCCTCCATTTACACTTCCCACTAATGCCACACACAAATGAGACATTTGTCTTATCCCACTTATCTTGTTTTATGTTCCTTCCCTTAGTCAAAGCATACTCTAAAACAATCTCTTTGAACTCATAGAATGTCTAGTAACTACTTCCCAAAGCTAACTTATCATGTTTTCTGTTCCTCATTCGCTTATCACGCAAATCCACTTTATCTTCAGAATCATCATCTGAACTATCTGGAATGTCATTTCTTTCTGCTGGCATTTCATCCTCAAAGTCATCGACTGATTCTTCAATCTGAAACAAATATTGACCCAAAATATCCTCAACTTCTTCATTAATCTTGCCTCCTTTTCCAGACTTTATCTTCTCTTCATACTTAAACTCGACTTCTTCATCAAGTTGTGTCTCAGCAGTTACAATTTTGTTAGCCTTATCTCTGTCACTGTAAAAAAATTTGTTAGCCTGATCACCCAAAGCCACAAAGAAAACAATTGATAAAATTTAACCAGCGCTTGTGGGCTGGTGGTAATGGAACCTCGGCTGAGGTGCCCGCCACCCGACTTCGAGTGCTGGCCACAGCGGATTTAACATGGTTTCCGTTTGGCCCCCAGGACCGCCTTCGGGTGGATAGTCGGACGCCCAAATAGTGTCCGGAGACCTGAGTTATCAAAAAAAAAAAAAAAAAAAACAATTGATAAAATTGAATTAATTAAACAAAAAGTTCATACAAACTAATACCATGCAACAAGAGATAGTTGAAGCTCCTCTGTACTACCAGACATCAAATTATCTCCAGGTTGAAGCTCCTCCAAACCAGACAGTATACTTTCTTTGTCTCGTGGTTGAAGCTCATCCATTAAACTCTCTCTGTCTCATCGTTGAACCAACCTCTGAATCGATTTTGTCTTTGTCTCTCTGTATGTTTATTTTCTCTTTATTTCTCAGACTCTCTCGTCTCTTTTATCTATCTGTGTCGAACTGAACCCTAGAACAAAAACCCCAATTCCATTTTTTAAGTCGGCTTGTGCACCTCGGGTCGGGCACCTCGGGTTGGGCATCTCGGATAGGTTGCGTTTTTTGTTTAATCACGTTTTGATATTAAACTTGTTGCAGATTAGATATGTTTAATTGAGCAGGATTAAAATTATTGGGGGTTAATACAAAGCGTTTTATAAATACAGGGGGGTTAATCATGAGATTAGTAGTCCGGGTGGGAAAACGTAGTGTTTACTTTATACAGGGGGAATAGGCAGGTGTCCCAATAAATTACTGTAGCCATAAAAAAATGGCTTTCAAATTTTCTCTCGTCAGCTTCTTATATCCGTTTCCTCCATCGTTCTCAGATTACATTTTCACCCTAAATCTTAGAATTGATATATTTGTTTTGCTCTCTACCCTTAATCTGCAAGAAATCATAAATATTGTTTACATAAGAAAAAAAAATTTGTAGCATAATTCCAGTTGCGATTGAAATTGACTTCATGATTGTCACTTCTATCTTTTTCAGTGGGCATTTTCCCGTGTTGGATTTGGAACATGTTTACCACTATTTTCACTGTTACTCTTCATCATAACCCTGTAATTCTCTCAATTAAGGTTTACTAAAGCAAAGATTTGACACACAACTTGGGGATATGTAAGATGAAAACCTATTTTGTGACACGAACGATTAGAGCCCAAACTGGGTAGACCAATATAAGAATGATCCCTAGAGTGTTTGATACACCACGGGCTGCGTAAACTAATTCTTAAACCCACCGGAGCTCGGATATGTTCTTGAAAAAGGTAACATCCCATTAACATCTTTGATTGCGTTAAAAACAAAAAAAAAATACAAAAGATCAAATCTTTCGTTTGTGCTATCATTCTTGCATGTAGGTTTAAGGGAAAGACAATTGTCTTTTTGTAGCAACTTCCGAGAATTGTTTGCTTCTTGTGACCGGTGAGTTTTTTTAACTTTTGCTACTTTCTATTATTCGTATGAAGCATTCACTACATTTGACACTTGACATGTTCCTGTTTTGTAATTGACCATTCAAGAGATCAATGGTATTCCTTTCAGACATGTGAACAAGTTCTATGTAATAGGCACATCTATTAAGGGGAAGCCTATGTTGTTATCTCTCACAAGAGAAAGTTCCACAAGGGAAGAAAGTCAACCATATGGCTGTACTTTGATAAAAAAAACTGTCTAGGAAGTTCCAGAGTTAAAAACTTCGGTAGAGAGTTTTTACTGAAACAAGAGACCATGGTTTCTAGATTTCAGTAACCTTTTATGTTACATCCTGGTCCGCCGATTTGTGGGCTTCCTTAGTTTTTTTACTAAATTGGACTAAAGCCAATTTTCTCCTTTTTTTATTTCTGATCCGCGTAGTAAACCCTAAGGTTTCTTCTTCTTTCCTATAAAAAAAGATCTTTACCCTTCTCATCTTTCCCATTTAGAAACCAGAGCGAAACCCTGCAGAGTTCCAGAGAAATCTGAAAACCATAGCCGCCAAGGTTTCTCCTTTTCTCTTCTCTCTCTTTCTCTCATGGCCGACCACTCTTAACTCTCTCTATCGCATGCGTCTCTCTCTCTCTGTCTCCTTGATGTTCACCATTTGCTGCAGACCGTAGCCAAGCAGTCGAAGATCCCTATCAAACCGATCTCTCCTGTTGTCTAGATCTGTCTTGTCTTCTTTCTAGATATGGTCACTAGTGAGCACCTACCCATTTCCTTGTATATCTGGTTCGTGGAAAGCCGTTAGCTTCAAATCTGTTTCTTCTCTCTTTTCCGTTCATGTATCTAATGCCAAGATGAAGACTGATGTGATCTCTTTTTTTTCATTATCGCTTCGTAGTAGAAGTATCTATCTAAATCATTCATACCTACGTGTTATCTATAAGCATACGCGTAGTTGTTTGACAAATGAACTATATCTTGTATATCCATATATATATATATATTGTATTGTAACGTGTGTGGAAAGTCGTCTTCTGCACATCCTCATCAGCTATAGCAATCTGGTGATACCATGATGCCAAGTCAATCTTAGAAAACCAGAAGCTCCCTGCAATTGATCCAACAATTCATCAATACGCAGTACTGGATACTTATTCTTGATGGTCACTTTCTTCAAGCCTCCGTAGTCGATACAAAGTCTGAAACTTCCATCTTTCTTTTTCACAAACAGTATCGGTGCTCCCCAAGGTGAAGTACTTGGTCTGATAAAACCCTTATCCAGTAGCTCCTCCAACTGCTTTTATAACTATACCATTTCTGCTCGCTCTAAACGGTATGGAACTCGTGAAACAGGCGTTTGCCCTGGCTCCAACTCAATTATAGGTACGTCCCCTCTGGCTGGCGGTGGCCCCTTTAAGGCCTCAAATACATCCTCATACTCTGCAACAACTGGAACATTCTGTAGCTCCTGATGTCCATCTTCCTCAGCCATAGAAATGGTAGCTAAGTATCCCTCTTCTCCTCTCTCCAGTAGTTCCTCAGCACACAACATAGAGACTATAGATACTCCCATGTGTGTTTGGATACCCTGAAAAGTAATCTTCCCATCTGCCTTAGGAATATGAACTCTTGGGCTCGGGTAATCCAGCAATACTCGATGACGTGTCAGCCAATCCATCCCAAGGATAACATCGTAGTAATTCAGCTCTATCTCTGCTAAGTCTCCAAAAAACTCGATCCCTCCAAGTATAACTCGTACATCTCGATGAACGCCAACGGCTCCCAATCTCTCTACGCCGTCCGTCTGAATCTTCTTAGTCTTTGGCTCAAAGACACCTCAAAAAGGCCAAGATTTGACCAAACGTAGATTCACAAAGCTTTGTGAAGCTCTCGGGTCAAATAAAGTGTGAGCTGACTCACCTCCAAAAAAAACAGATCCTACAAAATATTTTTACTAACTACGCATGATAACCACAAAAGAAAACCAGAAGCACAAACAAATATGGTAAGAGTACATACCAGCTATCGGCTCAGCTCCATCAGTCCCTCCTAAAGCATGGACACGTGGAGCTATGGCTGCACGCTTGGCCGTAGGTCCTCTACAGTACCTGGAGATATTTCCCGGCTGGCCACAAGAGAAACAAGTCACTGGTGCAACTGCTAACGCTGCTGGTGCTGTCTGTGCTATAGGTGCTGCCCGTGCCACTGGTGCTTCTGTTGCTGGTGCTGCACCCTGAGCACCCGATGGCTTACTTCAGCAATTCCTATTTTTGGCCTGAACTACCCAAAAAGTAAAGCACTCAAAACACTCTCCAAAATGGGAACGACGACAACGCTCACAATAAGCTGTCCCAGTCTGATCCAATGGCCTCTTCAGTGACTCGGAAATCCTACCCGTCCTAGGCTGAGTTGCCTTAGAGTACTTCTGCTCCTCAGCAATACATGTCTCCTGCACGACAGCCTTCTTCACTAGATCCTCTAAGCTGGTGTAAATCACCGCACTGCATCTTCCACGGAGATCAACCGGCATCAAATCTAAGAGCCTCATAATCAGGTCCTCCTCAGTCATGCTGTTATCGGCAAACCTGCGAAGTCGACTAAACTCAATCTCTTACTCCCTGACTGTCCTAGTATTCTGTCGCAGATGCTCAAAGTCATTTTTCTTCTTGTGCAAGGCTTCCCTGGGAAAGTACTTCTTGTTGAAAGCCTGTAGAAAAAACTCATATGTCAATTCCCCATGATGTAGAGATCACACTCCATCCCACCATGCTGCTGCATCTCCATGCAAATATAGCACAACAATATTAAGGCATAGCTGTAGTGGACAATCGATGGTCTCCAGACATGTCACCAACCTATGTCTCCAATCGTGAGCAACTGTAGGATCTGTGGTTCCTCCAAACTTCTCCAAATCCACGTGTTTTAGCTGTCCCATCACTCTGAGGAGTCTCTCATTACCCTTTGGAACATGCACTGGAAGAGGGGGTTGCAGTGGTGGGACCTGAAAAACCTCTGGAAACTGCTGAACAGGGGACTGCTGACCCGAATATGTGGGTCCCCCTGAGCCTAAACTGGCGCGGCCTGCTGCACATGAATCTGTGGGCCCTGCTGCATCTGAACTTGAGGACCGCGGGGTCCCTGCTGCACCTGAACCTAAGAACCGCGGGGTCCCTTCTGAGCTGCACCCAACTCTCGTGCAACCTCCAGAGCAGCTGCATGTGCAGCTTGCCTAGCTGCTTCCTGGGCAACCTGATGGGCTGCCTCATGTGCAGCCTGATGAGCAGCACCATGAACAGCCTATCGAGCTGCATCATGCACCATCTGTCTCAAAGCATCCTGATCAACTGGCGGAACCGTATTCTGCGAAGTTGCGGGTGGCACATGCTTGTCTCCAGCCTCTTGAGCAGCCCTGGCGGTCTGAGGACAACCAACACTCCTCCGTGGTGGCATCTGAAAGAAAAAGCAAAACAGTCAACTTCAACTGAAATCGAATACCAACATCATTCAAGCAATAATACTGACGGAATGGTGCTATTTATTTTATTTTAAAATTACCCAAATTCCCAAAAACATTTTGAAAATCATCTAAAATTGATTAAAACCGAGTCTCCACGGATCGCCAACCCGGGTCGGGCCGGGATGGAACCTGGCTCTGATACCAAATTATAAAACCCATACTTTTCCAAAATAATAAATAAATAACAATCTCCAAATATCTATTTATTAATTCTCATAAATTGTCTTCAAACACCATAACTCCAACAATAAAATAAATAATCTAAAATAACAATAATAGCATAAATCCATAAGTCTGAAAAGAATGGAAAGAACACGCAAAAGTACCAGCTCGAAATGATCACTCCTGATCGTCAGTCTCACTTGAAAAGGGGAAAGAAAGAGGGGTGAGTAACAGAGGAGTCACTCAGTGAGCTATGGAATGCTAGTCACGCAAATCATTGACTCAGTAAATAGAACTCCCACTATGGAAGTTTACCTCTAACATGATCAAACACGATGCCTAGATCACACAAAACAATCAATGCGATGATAGCACATAGCTAGTCCATACGCCATGCATTCTCCTCTATGGATATATTTCATCATAATATGTGTAGCTAGCCCAGACATCTCTAGACCCCCGCCTGTAACCTCTAAGCGTCAAATGCAAACTTCTCTGCACCATGCCCCACACAAATATGTGTCGTTGGCGCAAACGTCTCTGAGCTCCCGCCCTCCAATATGCGTAGCTATCCCGGATGTCTCCGAACCCCCGCCCTCATAAGCGTCGCAATCCAGATCTCTCTGAACCGCCGCCCTTATAGGCGTTACTAGTCCAGATCTCTCTAAAGTAGTCGCGTTCATCACATAATCCCTACTTTTAACTATATATATTATTTAACATCAATTAATCCATAACAAGTTGAATCCTATATATCCTTAATTTCGCTTACATTGAATCCTAACTATCATGAAAGACTCGATTCAAACAGACGGAACACGTTTTGAAACTAAACGACGATAGAAAGAATTCTACACTAGTAACATGATTTACATAATATACTCCAAATTGGAAAATTGGTATTTGTCTGTGAACTTATGGTGCTCAAATAGACTCCAAATCTGAAATCAGAGCAAACATCGAGTCAAAACGCCCTTTGAACGGCTAAAAACAGATAATCGGTGAATTGGTCAAAAAGTCAACTCATTGGTCAAAGGTCAACCCACTCAACTCTGACCCAAGCCAGTCAACTCTGACCCAAGCCAGTCAACCCTTGACCAGATTGAAATCAAATTGAACCAACCGATTTTCCATAACCGAATTCTATTTCAATTGAACCAAAATCAAATCAATTATAATCAGGTTTAATCCTAACCACAATTCATTTTCAGTAACCAACCCGATTTAGCCTAGCCAAACCAAAATCAATTTAAACCGCGAATCTAATTAAACTAGTCGGCTTGACCGCTCAACGAGTTGACTCGGTGAGTTTACTCAGCCGAGTCACCGGCGAGTCAGCGAGTCAACCGGCGACTGGTCGCCGGCGGCTTACCGGAAAAATCAGCGGCGGCAGCGGAGGCGCGGCGCAACACGGTGGCGGCTTCCTGGCGGTGAACGGATGGTGGTCGGAGACGGCAGCTCTGGCGAACGGCAGCTCTGGCGAACGGCAATCGGCGACGGTGATGCGTGGGCGTCACACCCGGCTACTCCAGTGGACTGTGGTGGCGCATGGATCTCACGCGCATGACTTTTGGTGGCGCTTGACGGCGGCTCTCCGGTGGTGCTTCCTGCTCTTGACTCGTATCGGTGAGAGGGACAGGCTGGTGGCCTTAGATTCACGAAAAACGCAACGGTTTAAGAGATATGATCAAAAGGATATTCGGCCACATCAAACTTAAATCGGAAATGGGCAGTTCCGGTTACCTACGGCGTTTGATGATGGTTCACTGGGCAATCTCGATGGTGACGGTGGCTGGACGATCTCAACTCTCTGTGACGGCTTAGTTTCTGCAGAGATTCGACGCCTTAGACTTTTCTTAATAAAATAATGATGTAGGCTAGAATATATAGGGGAGGTACCTAGGAGTTTTTGCAAAAGACTTGGGCCTGCGAATCGGGGTTGTTACACGGGCATGCAGCGTGATGTGTGTGAAGGAAGAACATAGTAGCGTGATGTCGTTGAGACAACGTGAAATATATGAACATGGTGGTGGATCACGCGAGAACTAAAGTCAGTAACATGATTGCGTGAAGGCGTGGAACTCGTAGAGTCAGTGTGATGTCGTAGAGACAGCGTATGTGGTGAGATCTCCCGCGACAACATGAGGAATGCGGGGACCGAACGAGGTGGCGTGGTCTCATGTTGGCACCGTCGGGGTTTATCCTCGTTTCTTGTTGATTGCTCTTGCTTTACTGGATGTTATAGGTAGAGCTTTTGTTATGTTGTGTGGTGAACGTCGGGTGATGATTTCGGAGCTCATGGAGTATACCTCATTCTTTTCCATTTCAGGTTTGGTTCATATTGGTGGGTTTTGTCAAAGACTTCCTGGGATCTTAAAGATATATTTTTCGGCTTTGTGGTTGGAGACATGTGTCATGATATTGCCGACCATTCAGCTATATTGGGTTGGGTGTCACATGTTATGAGTTTTGTTAGAGTGTATGTATCCGCAAGTTTCATTGTCTAGACGTTTGTGTTTATATCTTATGTTTTCACATTTGTTATAAGTAATCAAAATAGCTTTTTCCACAAATATTTGTTGTAAGGAGAGCTGAAATTGCTGAACACAATCGAATGACCGGAAACAAATAATCAATGTTTTAAACTCGATTCAGACAATAAACCGGCAAAATTCTCGGTCACCGGATTATTGGGTTGACCGTGGATGAATCATGGGATAATAAGTTAATAATTTTAATATATGATTATATAATAGCTATTAAAATATAAGAAAAAAATCAATTTAAAAAAACTATATAGAAAAATATTTAAATTTAGTCTCTTTGTTTTTATTTTGATTTATAAAATATATTTAAAAATAATTATATTATTTTATATTTGTAAGAAATTAGAAGTTAGGACATATAAAATAAAATGTAACAAGACTTAAATCTCATAAATTTTAGATATATAATGTAAATAATAAAATTAAATTTTAAATCAAAATAAACTAAAATAAACATCAAGATTGTAATAGATTTTCGATAACAAAAATAAATTAATACCAAATCTCATTAAATCGTTTTGATTTTTTCTATCATTTTTCACTATATCTTCTTCAGTTTACATAATAAAATGTATATCAAAATATAAATATCACAATAAAATAGTTTAGTCGATACTAAATATGATTTTTAAAAATTGAATAAGATCCATAAATTTTATTTAGAACAAAAAATTATTTATTTAGAAACATGTAAAATCAAAAAAAAAATACGATAAAAGCATGTGTGATTAACGAAAGATTAAAACAACCAGTTTATATTATAGAAGTTAGAATCTGGAAGATTAAAACAAATGCTATTCACAATGAAAAAATAAGCAAAAATTTAAAAAGAAAGATAAAGGAGATATAGAGTATATATGATAGCAAAAAAAATGATTATTTCATGAGAAAAACTGAAAATTAAAATTAATAGCTAAATTCTTATTTGGAATACAAAATATATTTAATTCAAAACCTAAGAAAAAATAAATGAAAATTATATATTGGTTCATGCGATGGTTCAACGAGTAACCGGATTGCCAGGTTTAAGGGTTTTAGCGGGTTTTATCGGGTTTTTAATTAGCGGATATTTCTTAAAACCTTAACCGGATTACTTAACGGGTCATCGGATTTACCGGTCCCATTGCGGGTCCGGGTCGGGCGTAAAAACACCGCAAATAATCAATAATAATTAATTGGAACGTTGTGAACGAGTTCCACTCTCCTAGCAAAAATGAACACAAAGATGGGTTTTCTTATTACCACTTGGCTGATTTACATTTAGCAGCTCTTCCCGTATAATTCAAGTAAGAACCAAAATTCTTGATGAATTGTTCGTATGTTGGCCTTTTGTAATCAATTGCTTGCTCTACAACTTCTTCCGGTCTCGCCCACTTCCACTCCGCAAACACTGGATCCGCTGTTTCGTTGTTCGCTAGATTGATCTCTCTTTCGTCCTCGTCGTTTATCAGCCTCACTAGAAACCTGTTCATTTCAGAAACAATGAACCGTAGGTTCTCTCTTCTTGTGTTCAGATTGCAAATTTTTTCAATAGACTCACCATTTTTGCGCTTGACTATGCCATTCAACTGATAATCTCAATTGTTGATTGATCATTAATACGTAACCGAAAACGACGACTCAAACTTTTATAATTTTCAGTTGTTTTCCAAACTTCAAAATCGGGTTACCAATAAAATATTTCCCTCAACAAATTTCTCTTCAAATTGTTGGATATGTTTACTGTTTATAGATCCAAAAATTGCTTCATTCTGCATTAACAAATAAAAAAACAATAAATATAAATATAAATATACATTTAAAATAGTATATATAAAAATTAAATTAATCTGAAATATAACAGCTATTATTCATGGGAGTGTTCTTGCCATAACATGATTAAAAGAGGGAATAGCCAACATTAAAAATACACTAACAACGAGACATGTAAAAATATAGAACGTTAACAAATAGTACGAATTTTTTTTTTTTTTTGGTCTAACAAATAGTAAGTCCGTTAACAAATAGTAAGAACGTTAACAAATAGTAAAAATTGCTAGCATATAGCGTGAATGCGTGTATGAAAAATCAAACATAAAAATGATTCCCAAAAAGTACGTGATCAAATATGCAAAATTTGAAAATCTGGAAAACTAACCTTTTCATCTAGTAAAATAAAATTAAGACTAATAACTTCATAGTTTCATTGAGATTTTTTTTGCTATCCAAACACGAATGATGTTTCTTATTATTTGTTGTTGACAATATTTCATTTGAATATCTCCTAAATGATTTGTATTTAAGTAACTGCACAAAAAAAAAATTCACCATTTTTTTAGATTAGTGAAACTTTTAGTTTGAAAAACTTATGGAAATAGAATATTTATAAATACCAAAAAAAACTATATGAATAGTCACAACTTTTCAAATTATAATCCGTTATTTTAATGAATAGTCATTACTTTCTATTTATTGGTAGTTAATTGAATGGTACTCTTACAATATACAATCCGAATAGATACATCTTTTCAAAAAATAATATATTTGGGATAGACACTTTCTTACAAATTAACACATTAGCTATTTTAAAAATATAATTTTTATTTTATAATGGAAAGACATGACCTTTAGACTAACTAATACACAACTCTTGCAACAAATAATTGTACATCGACACATTTTAGGATATTTAAAATGAAAACACAACCTTATCTTAAATGAGATTCCAATGTTACTCTTACAATATATATGATACATCTTTTCAAAAACAAAATATTGCATAGAGACCTTCTTTCAAAATAACTAACTTTTTAATAGTCACATCATTTCAAAAAGTATTTTTATTATAAAATTAAAAATATATTTTTATTTTATAATGGAAAAGAATATCATTGTACGAAGAATATCATTGTACAAAGATACTTTTGAGATATTTAAAATAAAAACACAAATTTTCACCTTAAATGGAATTCATAACCTTTGGAATTAATTGAGATTACTATTATTAGAAGATTAGTGATTTTGACACATCTTTGCGAAGTGCCAAATTCAAATATAGTACTCTTAATGTGAACTTAATTTTCTCTTTCATTCTGAGAAGTTGGTTTCGTAAGGGCTAGAATATAAGAGACCATAGATGAAAAACATTTTTAAAAAATTATAGTTTTGAGATACAGCTTTAAATTAGGCTTTTAAACATAATCAACTCATATATTTATTGAATACTTATGCCAAGAAGTTATTGTGCTCTTGTTGGTAGTAACGATATTTTCATCAATAATCATAGTAATTGAAAAACATTTATAAGTGATGTATCGAATTACACATACTATAACAGTTATATGTGGATATACTTAGTCCATGCAATATAAACATTCTATAAGTCATTCGATAGTATTTGGTGTCCATAGTTTACTTATTTACTACACAAAATGATCAATTCTTATTTAAACGATCATTTTTCATTTCGCAAATCATTTTAGGATAAATTCATTGTGGTGATATCTTTATCCTAATTTTGCTCTTTATATAAAATATTATTTTATATAAATCATGCATAGTTTACTTTATTTAATTATGTATGACTTATGTATAGAAAATTTTATGCATTCATTATTTCTTATTTCAAGGATCGAAATAGAATACATACAGTGTACGATTCAAGATTTATGAATACTCTCATTCCAACAAACTTACATATTATTTTGATCTAATTTTTCATTATCTAAGAATTGATCACCTATCCTAAACATAAATCTATTACATTTTCTGGATTATCTAGATGTTTCGAACAATTAGCTCTTATGCCACATGTAAACATGATTTTACATGAACCCTAAGATATTTAGCATCTAAACTAATCACAAAATAGAACTATATGGAGGATTATCGGAATACCTCGATTCCTCGTTGCAGAAATCTTCTTGAACGATTTCAGCTATGGAAGACGAATTCTTGATCTTCAAACAAGATTTTGAGGTTTATCTCCCATGCCTAAAACCTTTATTTATGTGTTTCTTTTATTTTTTTCTTCATGTTGTTTTGTGATGGTCCAAAGCCAACTATTTATAGGTGGGAAAAGGACCAAACTTTCTCATCAAGTTTAGATGACTTTTTCTTCCTTGGCAAGTTTATTCTTTGATCGCAACCACCCATCACAGTTGAGTAAGGGCAAGTCTTTTAGACTTCTAGAACATTCATTCATACATTGAATATGTTCTCCTTTGATGCATTGAAATTATTTCAAATGCTTTCTTACATTGACACATGTTTTCATGAGTCACAAAGTGAGAAACCTTCTAGGACATGAATCACTTGTCTATTAGTTAAGTCATTAGGAAATTAAACTCTTTTAGTTACCATTTTATTGGTTACCAAATGTCTCTAGGGTTTAAAAATCTCAATGAAAATTAGTTTTACTATAAGACAACATAATGGACATAGGTCATTGTTGAAAACATCTCCACCCAAACCCAACATCACCTTCACGTATTGTCCATGGCATCAGAAGGGTTTGATTTCTTTTATAGGCTGGAATCGGTGGTGGTGTTCGACCATAAATCTTATGGTAAGATTTTTTCTTATAACAGAGTAACATATCACGGCGTCGGACATGAACTGGCGACTTGCTCTTGCACTGTCGATGATTTGCAAGATAGATAGTATGTTCATGGCTTATCTTATCCATATATGTACCATTCTCGTCACCGAGGGTGAAGATTTAGGACTGATTGGTTGATGTAAGTCCTACATCTTTCACCCCGACGAAATCAATGTTTCGGTATATATCGTAGATCATATTTTCATCATCTCCGACATCGAAGGTGGTCTCAATACAGATATTGAAGAGTAATTTTATCCCCAGCGTCGAAGACTGCTTCATCGATAACATCCAAGACCGCTTCATCATCGTAAACATCATAAATAGGCTCGCCCATGAAGTAAGAGTGATCGTAAGAATCATGAAGTTGCTGATTTTGGTGGAATGCTTTTGACTTGATACCACAATTAAGTGGTCATGATCAACTCGTGAAATGACTTTGCAGGATAGAACGCGCTCTGATGCCAATTGTTACAAGTGAATCAGATTACACTTTTGATACCTTAAAACACAGATTGATTTGAAGCTAACTAAAACATATCTTCAAAGCTAAGAGAATTTGTTCAAGACCAAGCTAGACACTTTTCTTTTGGTAGTTATGACTACTTCTTTTTGGCTTTACTTTTATTTATATAGAATATGAGAACAAGAAATAAGGTGGAGTCGTAACCGAAGCCAAAATGGTAAGAAAAATTGTCTTTGTGTCAAGTTATGGGTATTTTTCTAATTTGAAACCCTAAGTGGAGTATTCACCTTAATATCTCAATATTATATATATATATATATATATATATCCACACCGTTTTTTATCCAACAGGCTCATTTTAGTGCTAACATTGATGCCATTCATCCTCTTGAAGAGCATTGGGAGATACTACAACAAAGACTCAAAACAAAAAGATTTAGAATTTATACTGTTAAAAGACAAATGGCTTGTTGATAAAACCGAGTTTTTGGAAAAGTCAGAGGTTTGAGAGTTAAAAGTCACATATCAATCTACCCTTTTTTACTATTTATTTTGGAGTATTCCTGTGAGTTTCTCATCGTGGTTGATCTCTTCATCTCTTTCCGGTTCTGTGGAAATAGACTTTAATTCATTAGCTTCTCATGAGCAGTCTTCTTCTTTCGGACTCTGAGGAAAAACGTATAACCAAAGTCCCCGCTCTTTGCATCAGTCTGAAAGTAATGAAACCTCCAGCTCAAAGCTCATTGGCTTCATGTGATAAATTCCATTTGGAATTTAACAGCCATGATGTACCTTTTTCATTCATCAAAACAATCTCTCCACATCTTGTGTCTTAGACCATTTTCCCTCACAAAACTTCTTGGAACATGGTTTTGATATTTATTCATTACAATATAATTTCCATATAATTCAGATCCTAACATGAGATATTAGCCACATAGCAAAAGGGTTCTAATTAAGAAGAGATTACCTCTCTTTTGGGCAATGTTTTGAAATCCGGACCGGACCAGCCGATCGAACCAGTCTGACCGTGACTTGTTGAATAAGCCAAGTATGGTACAGTTTAAAATCCATATGGAGGTTTGGGCTTTAAGGATCTCAAGGATTTTAACACGGCAATGCTCGGGAAACAGTTCTGGCGCCTAATCGAGCACCCTAATACACTTTTCTCTAGAGTTTTTAAAGGTCGATATTTCAGGAATGCATCACCCCTGGAACCGATCTGGTCTTACTCACCATCCTATGGATGGAGAAGTATTGCCTCAGCTAGATCTCTGGTTTGCAAAGGACTAATCAAAAGGGTGGGTTCAGGTACATCTATATCCGTATGGAATGACCCCTGGCTCCCATCCACCCGCCCGAGACCAGCCAAAAGTAATTTTTCAAACTTTTATCCCGACCTTACAGTGGCCTCTCTCATTGAACCACATACGCGCACCTGGAATTCTCATGTCATTCAGACATTGGTGGATCCCCTGGATGCAAGGATCATTGAGAGTATCCCGCTGAGCAGATTTGTCATGTCAGACAAGGATGGATGGCATTTCACAAAAAATGGTAAATATTCGGTTAAAACAGGCTATCAGGTGGAACGTATCTACCCTGATCTGGTACAAAAGGAAAGATTGATAGGACCTACAGTTGTGCCACTACAAGCTTACTGCTGGAAAACAAAATGTCCGCCCAAGATGAAACATTTCCTCTGGCAATTGATATCAGGTTGTTTGGCAGTTAAGAAAAATTTAAAATTGAGGGGGCTACAGGGGGAAATAGGCTGTGCGAGGTGCGGAGCAGAAGAGGAATCCCTAAATCATGTTTTCTTTGAATGTCCACCAGCGATTCAAGTGTGGGCTCTCTCTAAGTACCCATCACGGCCGGATATATTTCCTACCCAATCACTTTTTACGAACAGGGATCACCTATTTTGGAGAGTGTCACCACAGATGGGGAATCATCAGTATGCCTGGATACTTTGGTACATTTGGAAGGGGAGGAATAATAAAGTCTTTAATAATATTGACATTGATCCGAGAGAAACCTTGCAAAGCTCGGAAACAGAATCTATAGCATGGATAGCGGCTCAAGCTTTAGGTACACAAAAACCCACTCATCTAGGCAGGACGGACGCACCTCCACCAATCCCTGCTGGGAGATGGTGCTACGTAGATGGCTCCTGGAAAGAGAAAGAACTCTTCTCTGGACAAGGCTGGTATAGTACTTTAGAGGGTTTTGAGGGATTGCTGGGAGCAAGGAACACCAGAGCCACCTTATCTCCTCTTCATGCGGAAGTGGAGCTCTAATATGGGCAATGGAATGTATGCGCAATTTGCGACAGTTCAGGGTAACGTTTGCAACGGATTGTTTACAATTGGTAGCCATGGTGGCGGATCCAGTAAATTGGCCAGCCTTCGCGACCTATCTGGAAGACATAAAGAAACTGCAGGAGTGTTTCCACGAATCGGTGATCGTCCACATACCACGAACACGTAATGGGAAGGCGGATAGTCTTGCACGCAGTGCCAGGAAGCAGTCGTCCTTCGTCGTTCATATGGACATCGAGCCACCAAGTTGGCTCACAGGAAATACACGAGTGTAGTTTTCTTGTAATTGTGCGATGACAAAAAAAAAAAAAGTAAAGCTGGCTAAACCGGTAAAACATGTGAGCCGGTCAACTTCAAAAACCCGGTTCTAAAAAATATACATACAATTAATGTGCTTTCAATTTTTATTAAAATTTCAATATTTGACTATTGCTACATTAGTTTTCTATTTGACTCTATTTCTTAAAAAAATTTCAAATAAAATATATTTTGGCTCTCATATCATATTTTTATTTTATCATTTTCACAAAATTGAAGATTTTAGTTGTAATAGTATTAACTTGTTTGGATTTTATCAATTTTAGTTTACATAGTATTTAACTTTTTTTATTTTCTAATTAAAAAAAGAACAAAAAATATATCATATGCAAAACTACCTAAAACTAAGTGTAAATATATAATTATATATAGTTAACTTAAATAAAAAACTTGGTTCAACCAATTGAACTGGTCCAACCAGTATCTAGTGAGTCGATGTCCATTGTGATTATCAAAACATTGCTTTTGGGGTTCTTCATCACTTTCTTCTTGCTTTGAATATTTTGGGTGGGGGATATATGGCGAATTCGTACAGATGTTTCAAGCAACCTTCGTCCTTTTAAGCTTTCAAAAAATATGGTTAAGTAAATCGGCAAGCATCTTACTGTAAATAACTCATTAGAGTAGCAAAGAAGTACAATGAACTCTCTTCACTAGAGGACTGTAGGAGATAGGTTGCACCCACTTTCGAAGGCCCAAGGAACATCAGATCCGGACTGCAAAGGCCAAAACGACGTAGTTTTGGTCGGCTGTCCAATCGACAAAAGAGCCAAAATGACCAGCAGCCCGGTCGTTTTGGTCAAAGCTCATTTCGGCCACGGCCCAGGTGATAACCGGCTTAGGGTATCAACGGCCAGCGGCCTATATAAGAAAGAGAAGTATCATTGGAGAAGGAGGAGAACAAGACCAAGGCGGCTAGAATTAGGGTTTTCATATATTTATAAATCTAGACTTCCTTGTATTCTGTTTTCCGATTAACCTGATAAAGAAAATTGTTCCTTTAAAATGATCAGAGAAACCAAGTCCACTCTCTTTTAATCGTCTTTGAAGGGACTCACCGACGAGTTCCGTCAACCCTAAAACACCCGACAGAACTCGGTACAAACAAGGACAATTAAGTACAACGAACTCTCCTCCTTCGCGGAAGAAAAACCACGCCACTGTAATCTCTACGTCCTAGAGAGAAGCTCTGGGAGTCGAAGGTGTTCATCAATGAGGCAGATCCTGAAATCTCCACTTTCACTGAGCACTGAAAATGAGATGGAAGCGCTGTTTGAACCGAGTTCTGACTGGGGTTTTAGGATCGACGGAACTCGTCGGTGGGTCCTTCAAAGACGGCTAAGAAGAGATGGACTTGAGTTTTTGGTTGTATAAAAGGAGATGTTTTCTTTTATTAGTAAGTCGGAAAGTTTTTACAAGCTAATCTAGATTTAGAAATAATATAAACCCTAATTATAACCGCCTTGTGTGTGTTCAGTTTTTCTCCCCCTTCCTCTTTGATCTCCCTTCTTCCTTTATAGGTGTAGGGGGACCGAGTGCCCTAGGTCGTTTCGCCCTGGTGGGCTTTGTTGGTCCTGACGGCTCATGGGCTGACGAGGGGGTTGGCTCATTGCGGCAAGCCGATGGACTTCGGCTTCGGTCGGCTAAGGCGGTCATGAGCCGTTGGTCGGCTTCACCGTGGCTCGCCGAGCCGAGCCACTCGAATGTTAGCGCTAACAGGCCTGCTGGGCCTGTTATTTCTGGGCCTTTCGGTAGTGATATGTATCAGTCCCCTACAATAAGTCCCCCGAGTTTGGCTGGTGATGGACGATTACCGGCAAACTGGTAGATTTAGGTTTGGAAATAACAGGCCCGGCGCGATAGCGCTGATGTTGCGAGTGTTGAGTATTCCTTTGGTCGGGTTTTGCTGGCAAGTAAATAAGTTAAAAGGTGGCGGCCCGAAGTGTACCATCATCGATCCATCCCCGGAGGAGGTGACGCTGGTCGTCTTTAGCCAAGTTGGGTAACTGAAGAGTTGCGAAGTAAATGTACCCTAGATTTTCGAGCCTTCTTGTCGAGGGAAGACGTAACGTTGGTGGGTAGGTGGGCTATTTGGTCGGTTCTAGGCCCATTTAGGTCTTCATAGACTTAATCATGTCGCCTCGAGAAGACGCGCTGCTCTACCCTTATAAATATCGGTTGCCTCTTCCTCCTTCTTCATTCTTTAGTGTCCACCAGGTACTTTCTCTCTCTTCTTCTCCACTTCTCTCTCTACCTTGTTGTTGTGATTTTTAGTTTTCGTTTCTTTCTACTGGAATCGATGTCGCCACCGGAGAAGTTGTCGCGGGAAGCGAAAGGGAAGGCTATCGTCGGTGGCTCTTCCGGAGGAGATTCCACGAGCGCCGATGGTCTTGACAAGCTTAGTCTCGTTCACCGGGATGCGCTGATGGATACAGAAAACATGAGCTTATCGCAGAGACTCTTGGTCGCCGATGTGGAGTGCCTGATTAGAGGAGAAGATGATGGTAATGCCCCCGTTGACAACCTGACTGATGACTTAATTGAGGATGAGGGTCTGGTAGATCGGGTCAATTTTTACCCAACACGGCTCTGCCCTGGTGGGACCTTTCAATGGCTCGAGGCCGTTCCACCTGAATCTCTGCGGCCGTCTCGGGTAGAAGGTCAGAACTGGATGAATGTTTTCCCCACTAAGTCGACTATGGGCAGTGTGAAGAGGCTCTTTAGGCGTTGCGGTAATCCGGGAATGACGTTCCTAATACCGTCAGTGGATCAAAGGCCCTAGTCGCCGCCCATCGGTTATCAGTGCGTCTACTAGTCCTACTTCGAGGAGGATACAAAGCTCTGATTTCCCATTCCCCGAGTGATCACCTCCTACGTGTTTCGTCGGGATGTGGCGATCTGCTAATTCCTGAACGGATCGTTCCGAGTAGCGGTTGCCTTAATGGTGCTGGCGGCGGAAGCCAATGTCTCGATGGGCGTACAAACGTTCGAAGAGCTGAGCTTCATAAAGACCATGCCCAGTGGATTGTACTCGGTAATGTTGAGAAAAAATTACAACATTGTCACTGGGTACCCGAATAAAACCGCTAACTGGCAGCGGAACTACTTTTTCATCAAGTCAGATGAATTCTCTTTCGTGGAGCCACCGGATAACGCGTTTCGGGTTCTCTGGCACGAGCGTATTGGTAGATTAATGCCTTTTTACTTGCGAACATTTCTTGGTGCTACCCTTGTTTTTTTGTTTCTTTTGATTTCTCATTCAACCATCCGAACACTCTGAATTATCCTGGAGGCTCTCGCTTTTTCGACGACGCCCGAGCTATAGCGCAGCTGAGTCGCCATACTTGGCCCGAGATTCACGAAGAAAGAATCCAAAGGACCTTGTCTAGGATATCCAAACGTAAGTCTATGTACTGTCCCAAAATTCTTTTGTGGTTCGTCGTCGCTGACGAGCTTGACGTATTTGGTTTGATACAGGTGATTGGGTTTCTAATCTGCCTGCACTCGTTGTTCCGGGTAAGAAGAGCTTATCTCTTTTCCCTTCGAAGGTCAACAAGCGGCTAGTGGAGGCAAGAAAAATGAAAGAACTGCTGGATCTCAGTGATGCGATCGAGGACCGAATGGAGTCATCTGGCGGAATCATGAGCCTTTTGGATACCATGGGCTTGGATGGATCGGTTCACGTGGACCCGACAGCGGAGGTAACTCCTGAAGTCGTTACTCGCAGCTCCGAATCTCTAAGGTTGGTGAGGAAGTCCAGAAAGAGGAGTCGCCAGGATGAGCGGGGTGATGTCGAGGAGGCCTAGTCCGGGAATCCTCTAAAGAAGAAGAAGTGGTATGCCGAGAAGCGCCTTGATTCCGGAGCTGGAAGATCTGAGCTTGCAGACAATGTTCAACAGAGCGGTGGAATGGATTTTCTTCCGTCAGATCGGAAAAATATGTCCGCTGATAGGGGAGCCTTGTTGGAGAATGAGGGTGCTGAGAGGCCTTTGTTAGCCTCAGCGGTGGAGTCAGCTGGTCGTTCTTCTGGGGAACGGGTCGCGAGGATGCAGAAGTAAGAGGTGATGGGCCTCCGCCTACTTTGATGCCCAGTCCCTCGTCGCAACCCGATCGCGGGGTTTCGGGTGGCGCCATGACTCGCAGCGTAAGGGAGCTGTTTCCGGACAAGGTCCACTTCTCGTACAAAGCAGATTCTCCCTTGATCAGTCATGGGAAGTAGTGCGCTGAGCTGACTCGCCATATCAGAGGTGGCCCGTGTGCATTACCGGACGTCGACGATTTGGTTTTCAAAGATGCCTACGTCGACGCCGCTCGCAATAGGATGCTGGTAATATGATCATGAACTTGCGCTGCGTTCTTTTTTTGTTTCTGGTCGATGGTTACCTCCTTTTCGTTGTGTAGGCCGAGGATAGTTCAAACTTCCTGATCAAGAAGTACGACTCC
>CAJHQP010003886.1:0-61363 GCA_905132765.1 Moricandia arvensis | reverse complement strand
ATGATCGGCTATAGAGACTTCGACCATATGGCTGTATGTTCAGGCCACGACCATGCCGATGCCCTCGACCACAGCCGTTATGGCCTGTTATGGTCGGCATGTGGTCGTGGTCGGATCCGTTTAAATAAGGCCATGACCATCTATATATAGACCAACCATAAACCATAATCTAATGATCCAAATATTATGATCAAATAATCAATCGATAACTTATATCATTTGAAACCAATCAAACTTTTCTTAAGTTGGTTTATATAAACACAAGGAATTTCTTTTATATGAATATATGGACTGTTTTTGGATTGTTCTTATAGAACTTCATTTACTTAGAATCTTTCTCAGTCCATAAACAGCTAAGGAACAAAGCTGTTCTTTGAGAATTTCTTTTCTCATCTTTATGGTACCTTTATTATCTTTATCCAGTGATTAATATATTGCTTACTACATCATCATTTCTTTCCAGACATTATCATTTCGAATTGTAGTAGCATCCACCACAGATCTTATATCATTTTATAATCTGTCCTTGGTCTCTGTGAGTATCCTTGTGTAATCAAGTCATTCTTTAAATGCTTTAAGTAGGAATATGAATACCTTAGATCATATGGTCATATCCTATATCTCACGATTTCTTTTATCTCACAAGACCCATTTATCCACTGGTTTATCAGATGACGTTATATGGCCAATACGTCAATCTTTCTATAAATTCTTTAAATCTTAGTTAAACCAACATTTTCTTTTTAATCCCTTTATATGTATGAGTACTCACATGTGGGTTTATGATCCTCGCTTTATATTTTATATTCAAGTGCTACCTTGTATGCGCTATCTTATATATCATTGGTATCGATACCCTTTTATGTGTTCCATTGTATTCCATACATAACATAGTTGATTGCAATCTTATGACCTTATATCATGGTGTTTGGTGTCCCAAATCACCTTAAGTACCATGGATTTTGGCGTCCCAAAGTCCATTGTATGGTATCTTATATTGGTCCGACCATTTTCTATGTCTGGGATGGTTTCCTTTATGACCTCGGGAATTTATCATTTTATGCACCTTTATATTCCTTCCGAGGTTCTTTTATCTTATGGAACATATTGGTCTATCTTTATATAAACTCTGTAACAACTTGATTGTGTCTCTTCTAGGACAACAAATTCGTTTGGTGAAGCTGGGTATGACTTTTCGGGTCAATGTGTCTGGCATCTAGTGCTGCTAGCTTTTATATCATTTGGACGTCTTATATTTACTAGTCCGAGGATCTTGCCAAGACAATGATGGTTAATACTATTCTCTTTTTCTCTTTACCAGCTTATAGCTTTCTCCCTTTTAATGTTGGATGATCAGATTACTGAGGTCAATGTAATCTGTATTCTTGGCCACTAATTAGATCACCCATGTTTGGCTCAAGACATTTTAAAAACTCGTGGAGAAAGACATTTTTCATCCAACATTTAATTCTCATTCTCAATCCTCTTCTGAGGTTCCATCTTAAGTGGCATATACGTCTGTGGTGGTATATTCAGATTTTCCTAAGATGTATATGTCTAGTTTATGACCCTTAATCTGAGATGAGAATAAATATGCCTCACTTATATGGCCTGATGCATATTAATCTTACACATGTAAATCAATGTGTCCTCAAGTATTAAGTAATGGCCTTTGTAGTAAAAGAATTCGGCCAAGTCTACTATGGTCATAGACCATGTCACACGGAATTGTAGTATGTTCATGGATCACGGTTTTTTGTCCTCACTCCCCTCATGGACATACTATAATCACGTGGTACTTGGGACAATAGAGCCTAATGAGTTTTCCTTGTGCACATGTTACACAACGTGAGATTTTATGGGATAACTCTTTGTGCCTTTTGTAATATATTTCTTTGCATCAAGTTTGGACTTGGATGGCCAATCCAGTCAATGCCATAAAGTGTATAATTTTCGTGGGTATACATGATACCATGGCTTTTGCCTTTATCATATTGATCCTTAGCATAGTCTAGATCAGAGTATATATGTATAGTTTTTACCACTTTTTCATATAAGGCTTTAGGCGATTTTCTTATAATCTGAAATAAACTTTTGTTTCCTTTTCCCATTGGTTCAATGTGGAAACCATCCATATTCAAGTTTTATAACTCAATGGGTCTTTTATTGGGTGAATAAATTTGTGCCTTTTAGGCAATGCCTTTAGCCGTAGTCTATATTAGATTGAATATCCTTTTATTGTCATTTATCAATCAATAACACAGAAATGACAATCATGGAAATGACATTATAGAAATGAATTATAGAAATGTCAAACACCAAAACAAGTTTTTAATAAAAACAGTCAAGGATTACAGATGTCGAATCTATTTATCATCTTTGAGACAAACAGAAGTCTCATATTCTAGTGAATCATTTTTTTCATGATCAAAATCGTTTTCATCATCTTGGACTATCATGTGGGCCTCATGATTCTTTCCCTTTAAATTTTCTTGATATAGATCACATAAGTGTTTGGGAGTCCTACATGTCTTTGCCCAATGATTACTCATTCCACACCTATGGCACACTGGATTTGGTCGGCTGTGAGGGTTTGAAATGATTCCCTCGGCCTCGTCCATTTTCTCGACCATACGAGTTATTATGGACTCTATCTTTGCCATTGTCTCGACCGTATGGGCTTCCTCGACCGGCGGCCACAATGAACTCGACCGCGGCCACGTCCTTGCCATTTTCCATGGCCTCGACCGTGTTGGCTATTAGTATGGACGTGGTTTGCCTTCTTTATCAACATTAGTGGCTGCGTGTGCCTCAGGTAATGGTGTGGATCCTGGAGGTCTCATTTCACTGTTTCTCATTAGTAATTCATTGTTCTGCTCAGCAAGGAGCAAACAAGAAATAAGATCAGCATAAGTGGTGAAGCCTTTTCTCACGATATTGTTGTTGAAGCAACACATTGCTTGTGTGGAACGTGGAAAAGGTTTTCTCAAACATATCCTTATATGTAATCGTTTCCCCACACAGTTTCAATTTTGAAACGATCTTGAACAGTGCGGAATTGTACTCATCCACAGATTTAAATCTTGGATTCTTAGGTGTGTCCAATCATAACGAGCTCTGGGTAAGATCACTGATCTTTGGTGATCATATCTGTTTTTAATCTCTGTCCAGAGTTCGACAGGATTTTCGACTGTCAAGTACTGATCTTTGAGACTCTCGGCCAAGTGATGTCTTATTATTAGTATGGCTCGGTATCTATCATTCTCATTGACATTATTCTCATCTATTATACTTTCACCGAGTCCTCTAGACTTTAGGATGATTTTGGTATCAAGCGCCCATTGGAGGTAATTATCTTCAGATAGATTAATGGCCGCATATTCCAAGTTATTGATTTTCGACATCTGAATCATATGATCATAGGTTTTAGAATTCAGAATTTTATAAACCTAATTTAGTTATACTTGGTAAACCTAATCAAGTTCTGATTAGCAAACCTAATCAAGTTATGTTTAGGAAACCTATTTAGGTTTTATTAGGTTTAGGTTTTGAATTAGGTTTAGGGTTTTAGCAATCCTAATCGAATTATAATTAGGTTTATGATTAGGGTTTTTAACAACCTAGAAAGTCTAATTGATTTTAGGGTTTTGTAGATTAAAAATCCTAACAATCAATCAAACAAGCAATCAAGCAATTCAATTTTAAAATTAGGGTTTTAGAAATCGAATTAGGTTTAGGGTTTAAAACAATCCTATCAATCTTAATTGAATTTAAAATTAGGGTTTCATTGATTAACAACCTAGCACCAGGTTTCTATGTGATTTGCAATCAGACTACTCAATCAATAAATGAATTCAATCAATGGACTTGTACCCTATGTGGTCATGATGAGATTCCCTAAACTATCCAGCAACCTAGCAAAACTCTATGATCAATTTATAAATTAGGGTTTGATCGGATTACCTTAACCTCAAGTAGGGTTAAACGGTCCACTGAGATAGGTCGCCGGTTGCGTACGGGCTGGTCGCAGGTCCTGTGACTTATCGGGTGGTGGTCCTGCATGGATCGAGTGCTGGTGGTGCTGATTTGTGGGTCAGTCGAGCAACCTCTATCGGGTGGTGAATCGGCTGTCTGCGGGTGGTGATTCCCGTGTGTATCGGGTGCTGGTGCTGGTTCGGCTGTGTATCGACTGTCTGATGTGAATCGGGTGTGTGTGTGTCCTCAGGTTGGCCGATAAAACTTTATCGGGTGTATAGGACTTTCTCGGGTGCACGCGGGTTTGGTCTATCGCGGATGGTGATTATCGCGGGTGTGTGCGTGTACGCGGGTATGACCTTTATCGGCTACCGGCTGGATCGCGGTTGTGTATCGCGGATGTAGGTTTATCGGGTAGCTAGGTTTTCCGATTTAGAGAGAGATTGAATCGATCAGAGGAGATGAAGATCGATGGTGGTTTCCGGTGATAGCTTTTTGTTCTTGACGGCTGTGTATTAGGGTTTATGAATTTCGAGTATAGCTTAGGGTTTATGAGAGACGTATCGTGCTGATAACGTGTTAAGAAAAGAATGGGAGAACTTGTCTGTATTCATTCATAATCAATGGTGCCATTTATATATAGGGAGTTACAATAGACCGTCATTAGATAAATGGAAAGATAACATTCCTAGATAAACATGGAAAAGGTAAACATTATCCAACAAGGAAAATGAAAGTCTTGACTAGTCCTTATCCACTCATGGTCGATGGAATATTCCTTTTGGTCGGACCTGATTCCTTTTGGTCGGATCCATCCTATCTCTTGGTCGAATCTGGTTCGGTCTAATTCCATGGTTATCGTATCCACATCAATTGGTTCATAACAAAGTTGTGGCTTTGAGTATTTTTAGGGGCTTTGAAAAATTTTAGAAAGCCAAAGTGTGATTGGTAATTTTATTGCCTTTAGAAATTTTAAATAGTAAAATATTTGTATCTCTATTATTACATTTTAATGTCATAATTAAATATGTTTATTTTAATGATGATGTATTATTACTTTCATATTCTATAAAGTTTACCAAAACTATAAATCTACATTAAATGTAATCGCTATGCCATATTTATCCATAAACTATGCCATCAATTTTAGTATGGCATAACATCTTTTTTATAATAAAAATGAATAATATATATCAAATCACTTTCCAAATAATGTGTAGAAGAATGTCACGGATTCACCAACATGATCATGGGATGCTTTCAAAAGTATCACCTTGGATTCAAGTCTCCTTGACTTTCATTTTTGCTCTTAGTTGCTCAATTACCATAGGTACTAAATTGAGTAAGGTGTTGTTGTCTGTATAGATGATCAATCTAAATGTTTTATAGGATTATTCATTTTTTCATCAAGATAATTCATCTAGATTACATTGATTTTTTATTTATTTTACTCATTTATATTTCTATCTACATGATTTTAGTAAATAAATTATTTATATACCTTTATTTCAATTAATCTTATTTTTCTTCTTATGCTTAATAATAATAATATTTTATTATTTATCTAAAATATACTTATAACTACCCAATTTTTAATACTTTTTGATTTTTTGGTTTGGTAAAAATATATTTTATGTTTTTTTGAAAATATATCTTTTATAGTTTCACCAACAAAATATGATTTTATTGTTTTAAAAAGAAATATAACTTTGCGGTTTTGATAAAGAAATGTGATTTTATAGTTTTGTTAAGAATATGTGATTTGAAGTTTTGGCGGATAATCTAATCTTATTGTTTTGGTGGAAAATGAGATTTTGGCTTCAAAATGTATTTTTATGGGTATGGTGGTTTAGATGATAGCCAAAAATGGATTTTACAATTTTGGTGCAAAATTTAAATTTGTGGTTTTGATGGAAAATGTAAATTTGCTATTTTGGTGGAAAATATGATTTTCTGGTTTAGCGAGAAAGTGAGATTTGATGAAAAATGCATTTTTGTTGTTTTGGAGAGAAAATATATTTTTGTGGTTTTGTCACAAAACTATGTTTTTGGCTTTAACAGAAAAAGTGAGATTTGGCTGTTTTAGCAGAAAAATGCAATTTTCCAGTTTTAGCGAAAAATTTAAATTTATAGTTTAGAGGGAAAGTGTAAATTTGCAGACTTGACGAGAAAATGTGATTTTTAGTTTGGCGAAAGTGAAATATATTAGCGGAATTTTTTTCGGATTTTTTTGCAGGAAAATCGAATTTTGTGGCTTAGAGAAAAATTTTGTGTGGTTTGACGGAAATGTGATTTGGTGGTTTAACGAAATAATTTAATTTTTGATTTTTTATGAAAATTTAATTTTGTGGTTTTGGCCGGAAAATATAACTTTTTAGTTTTGGAAAGATATGTAATTTACGATTTCTACGGAAAGATATCATTTTACGGTTTAGCAGAAAAAACTATTTATATTATGATTATATTTTTGTCTAAAACTTGAATATAAACTTCTTTTTAGATAAGGTAAATTTTCATTAGTTATTTAGACAGATTTATCTACATCGGATGCATTAATTGAATTTATTTGGATGAGTCTCATTTAGGATGAATCATTTGAAAGATGTTAATTTTAACACAAAATGAACATAAATAAATATTATTGTTTACCACCTTGAGTTCCACGATGATATTATCTTTTCATGTATTATACTTATGTCTTTTTCCTTTTTTTCCGTTGAATATCTAGACTATAACTATACAAATCTTTCATGCTCCTAAAAGTGTACAATTACGACGATAAAATAAATAGTCAAATACATCTGCAAAATCACAAATGATATAAGCTAATCAAAACACACCCAAATCAAGAAAAAAATTACGTGGAAAGATATTTTTTATCTTTGTAATAGCACAAAAAGACATATCATGCTGGCCACACACTTTTTGTGTGTTATTTTTCCATAATACCCTTTCACCTCACTTTTGGTTACCTTTATTCCTCCTTACGAACCAGATGTTATATATTTTTAATTTTATTTTAATACTTCAAACACAGAAATCATTTTACCAATTTCTCATCCAAGAAATCACTTTACCAATTTCTCATCCAATCTAAAAGACTTATTCTCTTCCTCCTCAAATCTCAAAACCCTACATAGATTTTGAATACAAATCTCTCGAGGTTAATGATCTCATTGTTCTTTCGAATTACTATGGTGCAGAGATCGCACCCGCATCTTCCAGCATCTCGTCGTGGCGTTGTGTCATTTTGATGGAAGACAATCACTATTATCTATGTCACCCAATACATGCTAGCTCTCCTCAGTATCCACCACTGTCACTCTCGTTCCAATGAGACATTGCCATCGCAAATTCTCGAGTCCCGCTTTGAAAATACTCCGGCCATCGTCTGAAGATCTAGTGTGTTGACAATGGACAGATCTGATTCTAGAGATCTTTACTACAACTTAGCTCAAGCTTCATCAAGTGAGATTTTTTTTCTTTTCTTACTCTTTGTGTTTTCAATTCAAATTGAGAGTACATGTTTGTTTTCAGATTCATTTGTAAAATTTTGTCTTTCTGATTCAAGTGCTTATGAATTAAAAAAAAAAGTCAACGTATTTTATTTGTAACAGAGGATTTAAGCTTAATTTTTCTGTTTTATTGCCAAGCTTTAGTTCTACTGAACTCATGTGTCTAACGAAACCGGATCTCACAATATATTATTTTGAAAATTGTAAAATATTTGTATCTCTATTATTACATTTTAATGTCATAATTAAATATGTTTATTTTAATGATGATGTATTATTATTTTCATATTCTATAAAGTTTACCAAAACTATAAATCTACATTAAATGTAATCGCTATGCCATATTTATCCATAAACTATGCCATCAATTTTAGTATGGCATAACATCTTTTTTTATAATAAAAATGAATAATATATATCAAATCACTTTCCAAATAATGTGTAGAAGAATGTCACGGATTCACCAACATGATCATGGGATGCTTTCAAAAGTATCACCTTGGATTCAAGTCTCCTTGACTTTCAGTTTTGCTCTTAGTTGCTCAATTACCATAGGTACTAAAATGAGTAAGGTGTTGTTGTCTGTATAGATGATCAATCTAAATGTTTTATAGGATTATTCATTTTTTCATCAAGATAATTCATCTAGATTACATTGATTTTTTTATTTATTTTACTCATTTATATTTCTATCTACATGATTTTAGTAAATAAATGATTTATATACCTTTATTTCAATTAATCTTATTTTTCTTCTTATGCTTAATAATAATAATATTTTTATTATTTATCTAAAATATACTTATAACTACCCATTTTTAATACTTTTTGATTTTTTGGTTTGGTAAAAATATATTTTATGTTTTTTTGAAAATATATCTTTTATAGTTTCACCAACAAAATAATGATTTTATTGTTTTAAAAAGAAATATAACTTTGCGGTTTTGATAAAGAAATGTGATTTTATAGTTTTGTTAAGAATATGTGATTTGAAGTTTTGGCGGATAATCTAATCTTATTGTTTTGGTGGAAAATGAGATTTTGGCTTCAAAATGTATTTTTATGGGTATGGTGGTTTAGATGATAGCCAAAAATGGATTTTACAATTTTGGTGCAAAATTTAAATTTGTGGTTTTGATGGAAAATGTAAATTTGCTATTTTGGTGGAAAATATGATTTTCTGGTTTAGCGAGAAAGTGAGATTTGATGAAAAATGCATTTTTGTTGTTTTGGAGAGAAAATATATTTTTGTGGTTTTGTCACAAAACTATGTTTTTGGCTTTAACAGAAAAAGTGAGATTTGGCTGTTTTAGCAGAAAAATGCAATTTTCCAGTTTTAGCGAAAAATGTAAATTTATAGTTTAGAGGGAAAGTGTAAATTTGCAGACTTGACGAGAAAATATGATTTTTAGTTTGGCGAAAGTGAAATATATTAGCGGAATTTTTTTTCGGATTTTTTTGCAGGAAAATCGAATTTTGTGGCTTAGAGAAAAATTTTGTGTGGTTTTGACGGAAATGTGATTTGGTGGTTTAACGAAATAATTTAATTTTTGTTTTTTTATGAAAATTTAATTTTGTGGTTTTGGCCGGAAAATATAACTTTTTAGTTTTGGAAAGATATGTAATTTACGATTTCTACGGAAAGATATCATTTTACGGTTTAGCAGAAAAAAATATTTATATTATGATTATATTTTTGTCTAAAACTTGAATATAAACTTCTTTTTAGATAAGGTAAATTTGTCATTAGTTATTTTAGACAGATTTATCTACATCGGATGCATTAATTGAATTTATTTGGATGAGTCTCATTTAGGATGAATCATTTGAATGATGTTAATTTTAACACAAAATGAACATAAATAAATATTATTGTTTACCACCTTAAGTTCCACGATGATATTATCTTTTCATGTATTAAACTTATGTCTTTTTCCTTTTTTCCGTTGAATATCTAGACTATAACTATACAAATCTTTCATGCTCCTAAAAGTGTACAATTACGACGATAAAATAAATAGTCAAATACATCTGCAAAATCACAAATGATATAAGCTAATCAAAACACACCCAAATCAAGAAAAAAATTACATGGAAAGACATTTTTTATCTTTGTAATAGCACAAAAAGACATATCATGCTGGCCACACACTTTTTGTGTGTTATTTTTCCATAATACCCTTTCACCTCACTTTTGGTTACCTTTATTCCTCCTTACGAACCAGATGTTATATATTTTTAATTTTATTTAATTTTATTTTAATACTTTAAACACAGAAATCATTTTACCAATTTCTCATCCAAGAAATCACTTTACCAATTTCTCATCCAATCTAAAGACTTATTCTCCTTCCTCCTCAAATCTCAAAACCCTACATAGATTTTGAATACAAATCTCTCGAGGTTAATGATCTCATTGTTCTTTCGAATTACTATGGTGCAGAGATCGCACCCGCATCTTCCAGCATCTCGTCGTGGCGTTGTGTCATTTTGATGGAAGACAATCACTATTATCTATGTCACCCAATACATGCTAGCTCTCCTCAGTATCCACAACTGTCACTCTCGTTCCAATGAGACATTGCCATCGCAAAATCTCGAGTCCCGCTTTGAAAATACTCCGGCCATCGTCTGAAGATCTAGTGAGTTGACAATGGACAGATCTGATTCTAGAGATCTTTACTACAACTTAGCTCAAGCTTCATCAAGTGAGATTTTTTTTCTTTTCTTACTCTTTGTGTTTTCAATTCAAATTGAGAGTACATGTTTGTTTTCAGATTCATTTGTAAAATTTTGTCTTTCTGATTCAAGTGCTTATGAATTAAAAAAAAAAGTCAACGTATTTTATTTGTAACAGAGGATTTAAGCTTAATTTTTCTGTTTTATTGCCAAGCTTTAGTTCTACTGAACTCATGTGTCTAACGAAACCGGATCTCACAATATATTATTGAGCAGGTAAAACAAAATCTTAGCTCATGGAAGGTCTTGATAATACGGCTTATGTTCTTTGGATATGCCAATGATATTGTTGGATATCACTTGTTTGATACAAGAGAGGTGATTTGGTTTGACTTCTTTTGTATGTATGAGAGTTTAACGGTTTTTATACATGAAGTTCTTTTGTTAAAAACATTCTACTTGTGGTCTCAGGGTGTTGTGGATACCGCAATGGAGGTGTGGTGGAGGTGGTTGTGGATACCACAATGATGATGGAGACCATAGTGGAGGTGTGGTGGAGGTGGTTGTGGATACCGTAATGGAGGTGTAGTGGTTATGGATACGAATGTGGTGGATACAGAGGTTGTGGAAACGGAGGTGGTGGATACGGAGGTGGATACAATGGTGATGGAGGTGACTACTTTAAAAGGAGAAGGTGATGGATATGATAGATGTTAAACATGTCCACATACACTTGAAAGATGCCCAAAAAAACATATCTATGGATATTTAAAAGTTGTTCATGAAAATTGTATCCCCATAACTATGTATATAAATATTTTATTTAAACACAGAAAATTAACACTCACCCCAAGATCCAAATTTACTTTAAGATCTTGTGGCTACTAATGTAACAAGAAGCCAATTAAGTAATTTTGTTTTTTTTTTCCTAACTAAACACAACTACAACAACTTGGCTGAAAGACATAGTTGCCCAAAATGCCTTGATTCCATGAATTATGTGCTTCAAGCAAAATTTGTTCTTTTGTGAAAGGAAAAAGACAAATGTATCTTTTATGGTAACTCACTCCCAAATCAACTATAACACATTTTCAACATGTAACACAGTCTCTTTATGTTTCTTCTATTTTGACTCCTTCTTTGAGTAAGTCAACCATGTTGTAGATAGAACATTTGCGTCATTTATCAATAACAAACTTAGGATACTCAAGTTGTGCTTTTAGGATATACATCAAGAAATTACAATTTACACTAAATAAAACTTTAAAAATGTAATTTTATGATGGAAAATAAATAATCACATGATTTGTTATATAAGAAATGTCAAGTTTTGAGGAAACTTTAGACTAAATTAAGTGTTAATTTGGTTGATAACCAAATTTAATTTTGTAATTGAGAATATAACACAATGAAAAAGAAAAATTTTCTCCACAATTTTGATTCTAAAATAACTGGAAAATATCAAATAGAAAGATGACAATACCTTTTTGCTGTGACACTCAACAATAGTCATATCATATCATGAAGATCTATCATATGGACTAATTACATAGCACATAGAAAACATAATCTGACTTATCACACCGGCCTACAAATATTCAATGACCCACGTTTGTTTGAACATGATGTGCCACATGTGAATAAAATTTATAACTAAAAATATATTATAATATACATAAACATATACATATATAAATATTACAATGTTAGTACATTCTTTTATACCACTTAACTATTTGTCATATTAAACCATGACGAATTGGAAAATTTGATACATATCATATGCCAAAAAAATTCAACTTCTCGGATTTGTAAATCCAAGCATAAGAAATTTTTAGATATCATCTTATAGGCTGTCCAACAAATGTATCTGAATAATAGAGAAGCTCTGATCAACATTTTTATGGTATGGTCCCGAATTAAATCTATTAGAGTTTATATAGCTGGTTTAGCTAGTTAAGAGCTGGTTTAGTAATTAACTTGATTTGCAATTGTATTTAAACAAGTTCTTCCTCTTTGTTTACTCTAATAAATATTTATTTTACAATATTTTTTCTCGATCTTGATCACAATGAAAGAATCTGAAATGGTATCATAATTCAGAACTTTCCTAGAATCTTCATTGAAGTTCTTCTTCCTTCCACTTGTTTAGGTTCACTTTGAATCAATCATCACATCAGTTCATCTCACCGTTCATAATGTTATGTTACTTCATATTTTCTTTTGATTTGAGCATTAATCTCATCATTTGAGCTTGGCTTTTGTCTGTGTCTAAGATCAATCTCTCCAATTCACTTTGGTTTCACTTTGATTTCGTTAGATTGATTCAATATTATGATGATGTTCGTTTTCTAGTCAATGATTATCATGTTCCAAGTATACAATCGATTGACGAATTGATTGCGTTTCTTTACTAGTGGTCTTTGTTTTGTGGTAATATTTTGTTTGATTTCGCGTTTGTGTGATTTATCCGATCAGAGTTATTGGTGATAAGCATTATGATTCATTCAAATCTAAGCCAGTTCTGGAAGCAACAAGACTATCCATGCCTGAGGTAACTTGGTACTCTGCAATACGAAGTAAAGCTTCTATTCCTAAACATGCTATAATTGTTTGGCTCTACCTTTGATCGGTTAGTATCGTGGCATTTAGATATGAAGATTACTTGTCTTCTTTATGGTGTCTCGCATGAATCAAGGAATCATTTAGTCTTTGAATGCGCCTATACCTCTTTAATATAGTCTTATACGATCTAAAAAGTTGGGATCTCAAACTCTTCAATATCTTGGGATCTTATTGTATAGTTGTTATCATCAGCTTCTGTAGATCAAACCATTTTCCTCATGTTGATATAAGTGTGACAAGATGTGATCTACGAAATCTGGAAAGAAAGGAACTCCCGCTTACACGATGGTCTTATTCTTTCTCACATTGCTATCCTTCACAAGATTTACAATGTGATAAAAATATATGCATTGCTTTCTGCAACGTTGGATCCAACAAAGTGAATGTCTTAGTAACTTTTGGTCTACTTGGCTGTGACTATGCTTATCTATGATTTTCTATGTTCTTTATTTTAGTTGGAACCCTTCTCAGTCCTCCTTTTTAAAAGAAATCTTTTATGATTTTTCACATTGAGATTCTTTTATTCTTAGAAGAGGAATACAAGATGTTTAAAAAGTTGGCAGACACAATGTCTCCAAAAACTGAGCTCCAAACCATAAGAGTCAAAGTCCAAAAGCCGGAAGAGATATCGAACAAATATAAGCAGAAACAAACCAAGACATTGAATCTAGTTTCCACAAGGTACATCGAACTACAATCACCAACGCAAGACCAATTTTGGGACTAAAAGAACCACCCAATCAGATAAATGTAAAGACATCCTTACCACAAGATAAAACCGACTGAAACTAACCTCTTTACAAGTTTTGTCACAACTGAACTACAGATGATTGAGAGACGAAATCAACCTAAGCAATGTCTTTATTTTCCCTGCCAGTCGAGCCACTAAGGCTACAAGGATGAACGAAGCCCAGAGATGCAATATATTCATATCACAAGAAGAAGGAAAGGATTATAGCCAATGATGGTGGAGACTTCCACATCCAAAGTTAAGAAAGAACCAGATACGCGTCCATCTCTGCGGAGAAGTCACAGACAGACCTGAGTCATGGAAAATCTGATGCAGCAAGTCGAACCAAGATTCCCAATCCTGAGTGGATCTAAGGTTTTTCCAGATCCAAAACAAAATCCAAAATAAAGTCTTAAAAGATATAAATCTATACCCAAAAACCAACATGCAAGGAAAAGACCATCATTTTGTCACCTCCTCTCTTGGATTAGGTATCATATTAGATTCACCATCGAATCTAAGGAGACAAGGCCCACTGTTGGAGACAAAGGAGTGATGAACATAAGAATGAAGAAAGGATGCAACTTGAGTGATGAACAACAAGAATAGTCGGCTAAGACTGATGGAACGAAGGATGGGAGACTGAATGGAGCTTGATGATGGTGAGAGAATATGATAGAGATGATGTAGTAACTGAGAGAGATTGAGGAAGAATAGATTAGAGATCATGAGTATAAGGAAGATTAGGAGACTACTAACCAGAGATTAAGAACCAAGATTAGAGTAACCAAATAATATGAAGAAGATTGTTTATTACTAAGCTTAAGGTTTACACACGGAAAACACAACATATAAATAGATAGGATAGCTTGCTACAAGGTCTACACCTATTCAAAACAAGCATGTAACTCAGCAAGGGGTGGAGTGCCATTTTGAAATACTTGGACCAAAAATCACATACGTTTTGACAAGATGTCTCTTGTTGGCTTGTGGACAAGATTGAAACCGGGTGAGAAGGAGGGAAAGACACCTTTCTGGTTGCTTCCTAAGGCATCTTGGATATGTCAAAAGAATCTTTCTCTTTTGCATATACCCACACGAGTTTCTCCTTGCCTTGTGCCTCAAGTCTTCATCATTTAGGGGGTGAACGAATTCCATGATCGTACACTTTGATCCCTAATTTTTCACAAGCCTCAAATGGTCTCAAAAAGCGAGTGTTGAACTCTGGTTGACCACATCCGTAGAAGGTCGTACAAGTCCGTATAGGTCATAAGGTTCGCCCTATTTCTACACACTCGACCTTTTGTTCCCAAACTCCTCCAATCCGTCATTTCATGTTAACAATGAAGACTTCTCCTACACCAAAACCGATACCGTCATTGGCGAGACACAACTCTAGTGCTATGAGAGCACCAGAGCTGAGAATTAAAACTTTCAACTTGTAGTAAAAAGATAGAGTAGTTGTAGAGAGAGAAAATAACTGTTACTATCTATGTTTGATGAAAAAGAAAAAAAAATCTTTTATGCTATTTTCTTTTAATTGTTGCAAAAAAGTTTAAGTTTATGAAAGCCTTTTTTAAAAAAAAAAAGAAAGAACTTAAAATTATTCTATTACATATTAATTGAAAAATCATTTTTGTGACTATTGCTTACGTGTCAATCACCGGTGAATTCTTAAGAAAATTGTTATAATTTAATTGGTCAATGATTTTAATTTTTAATTAGATCTAAAGTAAGAGTCAAGTCTATAACCAATTGATATCACTTACCAAATAATATAAATGATATTACAAACAATAATTTATGGTAACTAATTTTCAAAATTAAAGAAAGAGTAATAATGTTTGATTACTTCTTTTTAATATTTTATTACCTATATAAATTAATGAATAGTTTTTAATTGAATTTAATATAAATAATTTCATATTGTGTTTTTTTTCATATTCTTATATAAAGAATTATATTCATATAAAATATTATAATAATCGTTAATGTTGTATAATATCCATATATGATTTATAAACCATTTATCAAGTTTTTTTCTTTAAATTCAAAAGTGTATTTATTATGGCTTCCAAAATCATTTTTCAGGATTTTAAAATTGTTTATAAGAGAAAATAAAATAAAAATTGAAATTATATATTAAAATATAAGTTACTTAAATGTTTTTTTCTTATATGTCGTTTATTGGTGAAATCTTAAGAAAATGGTCGATGATTTTTAATTGAATTTAATTTTAATTAGATATAAAATAAAAACAAAAATAAAATAGAATTAGAAATAATTGATATGAGGTGCCAAATAATTTAAATGATATTAAAAATAATTATTTATGGTAACTAATTGTTTGAAATATAAAAAGACTAATAGCTGCTCAAAAAAAAGAATATTAATGTTTAATTAATTCTTTTATAGTTATCAACTACATAATATAATGAATCAAAATTATTTATATATAAATCAGTGTAATAATTTTATATTTTACATAAAAAATTATATTATGATATTCGTTAAATCAGTGTATTAATTTTATATTTTACACACACACACATGATTAATATATATGTACACTAAAAATATATATACGTTAGTCGTTTAATATATAAGCTTCGAAGATTAAACGAATTATATTCAACGGAACATGTGAGAACTTTGCAACTTTAAAATGTTTTTAATTTATGTCAGATACACCATAGTACATAAATACTGTAATGTGATGATTGAAAATGGATTCTAAGATAGATATTTGATTGATTGCATGATTTGTGTTAATATTTAGAGAAAGATAGAAATATTTGACAAAAAATATGATTTAGAAGGCATTAGCAATGCATGTGAGAGCTTTGTAACTATAAAATGTTTTGAATTTAAGTCAAATACAACATAGTATAGTAAATAAGATAATGTGATGATTGAAAAGAAATTCTAAGATGTGTATTTGATTGATTGTATCGTTTGTGTTAATATTTAGAGAAAGATAGAAATATTTGGCAAAAATATATGTAAGAAAATTAGGAAAGCATTAACAATAAAATGTGATGAAAATAAAGAAAGGATTAAGACAGAAATACAAAAATTTAAATATGATGCATGCTATGTGTTGGATAAGTTAATGTGGTAATTGCATATATAAATATCCATCAATTATTTATATCAAATTTATGAGAACTTTGAAATTGAAAATTAATTTGCTTTAAAATTAAATAAGGTAATATATAAGATAATGTGATGATTATAAAGTGTTTTAAAATAGTTTTTTTTAGGTTCGTTTATAATGAGTTCGTCAATCATATGATCAAAACCAAGTAAAATAAATATTTTTAGCGACTTAAACTGATTTATCACTAAATCTCATTCTTCTAAAAAAAATTAAGAATTTAGATTTTCAACGTTTTTGAGTAAAAATTATCTTTTTAATGTTTCTAATTATTATTTAAAATTTATAATATTATATATATGTAGTTTGTTGTGAGTGAAGAAAATGAGGGGAATCCTTATTTATAGATGAAAGGTGCCGACAATTCTGACGGATTTCAGATGCAATTCCGAGGAAATTACAACAGTTATATATTCCGTCGAAATTCCGACGGAATATATAAATCATACTTTTTAAAATTATGATCACTTTTTCTAAATCATATATAAATCATACTTTTTCTACGGAATTATGATCACTTTTTAAAATTCACCTTTCCTTAGAATTCCATCGAAATATTTCTGTGAAATTTTGACGATCCTTTTATTTAAATCATACTTTACAATGGTCGGCAAACAACTATAAATTTCCTCAGAATTTTGTCGGAGATTTCTGACAGAATCCCGAAGATTTTATAATTTAAAATAATTTAATTGTTTTTCTAACGCTTATAAAAGTTTCATCGGTATTTCGTCGGAATGCTTTCGGTAAATTTCAACGGATGCACTTTCGTCGGAATTTCTTCGGAATTTTCCAAGGAAATTCCAAAGAATGTCTAATTTGGTGTTTCCTCTATATTTTCTTTGAATTTCCTCATAAATTTTCGACGAATTTCTTGGCCGTCGGAATTTCCTTCAAAATATTATGTGTTTTCTTGTAGTGCATATATAAGAAGTTTAGGAAAGCATTAACAATAAAATGAGATGAAAATAAAGAAATGATAAAGACATAAAAAAGTTAAATATGATGCATAATATGTGTAGGAGAAGTTAATATGATAATTGCATATATAAATATCCATCAGTTATTTATATCAAATTTATGAGAATTTTGAAATTAAGAATTAATTTGCTTTAAAATTAAATAAGGTAATACACAAGATAATATGATGATTATAAAGTGTTTTAAAATAGATTTATAGGTTCGTTTATAATAAGTTCGTTAATCATATAATCAAAATCAAGTAAAATAAATATTTTTAGTGACTTCAATTAATATTACTGATTTATCACTAAATCTCATACTTCTAAAAAATGTTGAAATTTTAGATTTTCAGAGTATTTGAGTAAAAATTATCTTTTTAATGATTCTATATTTAAAATTTATAATAGAGATAAAGATAAAATAGACCTAAAAGAGTTTTTGTCCCCAAAATAGCACTCAAAGAAAAAAATGACCAAAATAGACTTTATTAAATGGTGTAAATGTATATTTATAACATTTGAGTTAATTAATCTAAACTTATGGTTTAGAGTTATGGGGTTGGGTTTTGGAGGTGAGGTTTATAATTAAATAAAAATTTAAAAATATTAAAATTTTCAAAATAAAAGAAAATTATTTTGGTCATTTTTTTTGAATGCTATTTTTATGATAAAAATTTCAAAAAGTTTTATTTGAGATATTTGACCTTTATAATATTTATATCCGCATACCCGTCATCAAGTAAATTGTGTTGCAAACAATTAGGCGAAGGCTTTCAGACAAGTTGCATGCGGCTCATATTAAGTCTTGAACCAAAATGGTTTAGCCCAAAAAAGCAGAAAACACCAAACCGACGTCGTTTGCACTCGGTTTTCTCGGTGACAGAGGGCTTCGACTTTCTCGGCTACAAGTTCCTTTTCCATTTTTTTTTTTGGTTTGCTTCGACAAATCGACATCCAAGGTGAGTTTCACAAGACGATTTTGGTGACTTTAGGGGATTGTTTCTTGTTTCTGGGTCTGAGTAAATTTTGGAATTGAGTTGCCTAAGAGCATTGGACAAACCTTAAACCTCTCTGTTTTACAGTATATACTTAGCTTAGATTATAGCTAAAATCTCAATCTTTTATGATGGATGCAGATGGCTAGATGGGATCAGATATTCTCCCTACCTGTGCAAAACCCAAGTTTGCGAGAGTTTTCTTCGGGGGATCTTGTTTGGTCCAAGGTGGAAGGTTACCGAGACAATATTGACAGATTAGCCCTCATCCCCTACACCAGGGTTGATGATTTTGTAAGAGGTGAATCCTCCAATAAAGATTGCCCCCACGAGTTTCCATGTTGAAGCTCGACGACGGAAAGCCAAAGAGCAAAAATATAAGCCCAAAGTTGATGGCATCTTGGAGTATATCCTGTATTGGTGTTCCTTTGGACCAGATGACAATAGGAAAGGCGGAGCTGTACGGCCATGTCGGAGCACGTATGTTCCCAAAAAGAACAATGCAGGCCGGCCTAATTCCAAAAGAGGCTGCAGGTGTCACTTCATTGTGAAACGCTTGATTGCTGAACCAACCGTGGCTTTAATTATTTATAACCATGACAAGCATGTAGATGATAAAGGGTTGCCATGCCATGGTCCACAAGACAAAAAGGCGGCTGGAACTAGAGCCATGTTTGCTCCCTATATATCAGAACATCTTAGGTTACGTGTCTTGTCTTTGCTCTATGTTGGTGTCTCTGTGGAGACCATTATGCAACGGCATAATGAATCAGTTGAGAAACAAGGTGGTCCAAGTAATAGAGATGATTTGTTAACCCATAGATATGTTCGAAGACTTGAGAGGAGTATTAGACGTTCCACTTATGAGCTGGATGAGGATGATGATGTTAGTATCTGTATGTGGGTTGAAAGTCATCAGAGCCATGTGTTTTTCTACGAGGGCTTCTCTGACACACACCCTTTTTCATTGGGTATTCAAACTCAGTGGCAGTTGCAACAGATGATTCGATTTGGGAACTCTAGACTTTTGGCTTCAGATTCAAGCTTTGGGACAAATAAACTGAAGGTCACTTTCTTACAAGTTTGCCTCACTCTCTCTCTATTATTTTTTTATTAGGATGATTCTCAGTTCTATGTGCTTCGTTTAAATTTCAGTATCCTATCCATAGTCTTGTTGTGTTCGACTCCGAGAACAAGGCTATTCCAGTAGCTTGGATAATTGCACCGCGGATTTCAAGTGGAGATTCGTATAGATGGATGAGAGCTCTTTGCAACCGAGTCCATGCCAAGGATCCCTTGTGGAAGGTGGCTGGTTCATAGTTGATGACCCTTTTGCTGACATAGCGACGATCAGGTTGGTTGCTTTTAAAATAAAACGCATTTTGAAGAGTTTACCACACCAAAGCCTTTAGCTTTGATTGCAGAACGTATTGATGTTGGTTATTTGTACATGGTTTAGTGATTGTAAATAGGTTACCCGGTTTGTTCAGGTTAGTAAGTTACAGCAAGTGTACAGAGTCATACGACTCTCATTTTGGTTAAATTTTAGGTTTCATCATCAGATACTCTTCTCTTCGTGAATATTGTCAACCTCATTATTATATTATCTGATGCTATTGCTTTCGATGTTCCCAGGGATGTGTTTCAGTGTCCGGTCTTGTTTTTCGTTTTGGCGTGTTCGCCATGCCTGGCATAAGAACATAATCAAGAGATGTCCAGAAACAGAGACTCGTGTCGAGATATCAAGACATCTGGGGCAGGCTGTGGATAAAATCTGTAGAAGGCAAGGAACAGCCACATTGTTTGAAGGTTTAATGGAGCATTTTGTTAATAATCCGGAGTTTGTAGAGTACTTCAGGGCTGTTTGGTCTACCAGAATAGGTTATTTTTCAAATCTCTCTCCCTCTCTATCTCTTTTTGTTTTGTTTTGCTTACACTTTACCTGCACGGTTCTTAGACCCGACGTATGAAATGTTTATATGTAAATTGGTTTCCTACATTTTTGCTCTGCCAACTCTAGAAGTATCAAGTTTTACATGTAAATGACATCGTCATCTTAATAATTGACTGTCTTCTTCCCAATCTATAATAGGACCTTGGACAAGTGCTTTACAGACTCTTCCCCTGGCAAGCCAAGAGATATGTGCAGCGATGGAGCTTTACCACTATCAGATGAAGTGCAGGCTCTTAAGTGAGAGAGACTCTGAAGCTTATCAACGTACTGATTGGTTGGTCGATAAGTTAGGAACGAAAGTACATTCTTACTTCTGGCTTGATGAATATACTGGAAAAGATAATTTTGCCAGGTACTGGAGAGAGGAATGGGTGAGCGGTTTGACTTCTTTCCGGAAAGCACTGAGTATACCAGATTCTGATGTTGTTATCTCTGGTATGTCTGCAAAAGTAACAGATGGAGTTGAAGTTCATGTTGTGTGGAGTCCAAGTTCACAGTTTGGGGTTTGCAGTTGCAGCTGGGCAGAAAAGGGTTACATATGCCAGCACATGATCAAATTTGCACAAGTCTTTCGTGGGAACCGGACTGTCAGACAATCTGCGAGCCTTCTACAGTATTATCAGACCTTGGTTGATCTGCTTCACTTACCACCTCGCGATTCCTTGTTTCGTGATTATGCAGTTTCTTTAGCCGTCTCTGTGGAAAAGCAAATCAATGCGCTTGGCGATATGCAAAAGAGCAATGCTATGCAGAAAGAAGTTGCTGACATAGAACCATCTAAGGATAAATCTCTTGATGAATCTGGTGAAGTTGATACTAATTTAGATGGAGAGTTGATAAAAATGCCAATGAGCAGGGATAGAGATAGAGCCTTCTCCGGTTCTCAGATGGAAATTGATCCTTCACCATGTTCAACCAAACCTGGTGCGGAAGATGTTACCTCTCCCGTGCAGAATGAGACAGACATCGCGATTGAGAATCATGAAAGAGGTGCAAAAAGGCTGAAACTTTGCAGCACCCGAGCAAGGGAGTGTATCATTGAATGATGGTAACTGAGCCGGCATTGTAGCCAGAGTTTCCAAGACATGACTGACTATTCCAATGTTGAGCATACACAAACTGCTCCACTCAAGAAACTTAAATTTTGCTGGCTCCCACAAAGAGGAAACTGAATAAAAACCCGAGACATTGCATCCATGTTTTTTTTTTTAAAAGATTTGGTGATTAGACTATGTGTAAAAGTCGGAAAACTGAATCAGTATAAACGAATTAATAAAAGCGATAATTACAGGAAATAGATGAATCAAAATGAAATGAAATCCGAAATGAAAAACAGACCGTGGAGTCCAGATAATTTATTTTTCTTAACTTTAAATATTCGTTTGTAAATTCGATGACTTATGCGAAATAGAGTCTTAGGATACAACCACGATAGTTACACGACACTCGTGAACTATTCCTATCAAACTATAAAGTTACGAAACACTCTCTAAACTTACACTGAGAGATTTTTGCTGGTTTCCTCGATGTGAAAAATATAAAATGAGAGAAGAGAAGACGAGTTTTTAAAGAGGAGAAATATATTTGATTTTCGTAACTGTTGCACCACGTTGTCGAAAATCTCGGAAGTAGAGTTGAGAAAATTTCTCCGCAAGATCTCATCTGTTGACTCCTCTAATCTATTTCGAACATATAAACTTTGTGTCATTTTTAGACGGACTAAGCCTCATTTATACATGAACGTCATATTGTTTTTTGAAATAAAATGGGCAAAAAGTAGAGCTTAACTTGGTCCAAAAATAATCTTGTTGGGCCTATGGCCTTTACCAAGACCCAAACCCATGCCCACGCCAAGCTCACGCTCAAAACCCAAGCCCATGCTTACGCCCACACCCACGCCAAGCCGACCGGACGTCGGTGGCGGCGCGCGCGTGGGGCCAAAGCATCTCTCTCTCTCTCTCTCTCTCTCTCTCTCTCTCTCTCTCTCTCTCTCTCTCTCTCTCTCTCTCTCTCTCTCAAGACTTTCAACAAAGACAAGAGGGAGAACATATATAATATGATCCTAGGTGTGATGATCAAGTCCTTGAATGCTCTCCAACGATTGTGATGATGAAATAAGTAGTGGATTGAGTTCATACTTCTAAGAGATGTGAAATTGCTCTTAAACTATCTTGGCCTTTTTGTAAATGTAGAATCCAGATCAAAACACAAACAAAACAAACAATGATCAAACAAGATTCAGAGAATACTTGGGTTTTTAGAAAAGAGTTTGATGCTTGTTATTGAGATTTTCGTCCATAATATATAGAGAAGAACTGTACATGCACAACTTCTTTGAAATACACAAAACAATTAAAACAAAGACTAAGTTCAAACTTGAAAATGAGAAAAATGCTCTTGGTTTCTTCATGTACGAAATTAGGATAGAAAATGGCCTTAGTTTCATTAAGAAGCTTTTGTATAAGTGTTGTGTCCAAGTCCATTAAAAACCTTGTTTGGAAAACCAATTGGGACAAAAACCAAACCAGGAAAAAGAGTGCAAGTCACAAAACCTCTCTTGATGAATGTCTTAGAGGGCTTGAATTACAACCAGAGTAGTTAGATAAACACACTCTACACTGTCCTGGATAGGTGTATAAGAGTTGATGAATAGCTTGGTGGAATCTTGCTTGTATGGATTTAGTCATTGGACTAAGTGGTACACATAAATCCTTGTTTCTTGTTTTCTCAAGTTCAAGCTGTTCCATGTCCCCAGTTCCTTTGCTTGCCAAGAGCACACCATCCTCTCCCACTTGAGAATGATTTGACCTCAAATCTGCTTCTTCTGCACAATAAGAAATTAAATCAGTAACATTGAAGCTTGAACTTACACTATACTTACCTTGCAGATCCAGTTGGTAGGCGTTGTTGCTGATCCGTTTGGTTATGTAGAAGGGACTGTTGACTTTACGAAAAAGCTTTGCTCTCCTTTCTCTTGATGCATTACTCAAATCTGATTAATACTTATTGACACATAATAAGTTAGCACATGAAATTTCATCATAGAGTAAGATTCATATCCCAAGTTTGTTTTTGATCAGTTTCGGCTTGTATGTTGCATATGGAGGTGCTTTTTTGATGAGGGTGAAACATGTGACGTCTTGGTGCTTATCCTGGTACAAATCAGGTGGTTTGAACCGCTTGTCCTCCTCTTTCTTGTAGTTTCTTCTTTGTGCTTCAAGGCTTTCTTGAAATCTGTACTTGGTTCTTTTGACAAAAAAAAGTGCGTTATATTTGTGTATTCAGTGATAACAAATCCTTAAAAACATGATTACTTACCCTAGCATGCTCCCATGTTCGCCATATATAGGATTTAGATGTTCTAAACTCAGATAGTTCATAATAAAGCAAATGTAGGTTTTCCTGATTTGAATGTTCAATAACTTCTAACTTTTAATATGTTTTAGCCTCAAACTGGTTCCAAGTGTATGTATGAAGGACTAAGAAGGTGTGACATGTTGGTTGATATAGCCTATTTATTACCAGTTTTAGGCAATGTTATAGGCTCTATTTAGGGTCTATATGTGTGTCTAGACTACTTTTACAGTCTTTACATGTCCATGTACGTTTTGGAGATATATGGAGATACTTGGATTTTTTGGAGCATCTAGAGGAGAAGAATCCTTAGCTGATCGTTTAGAGAGTCGAAGTACAAGACAATCGTCGATCGACAACACTACCTTGGCATCGACCGATGTTAAAAGACCAATGTCGATCGATGTTGTATGCTTGCCATTGATCGACAGCCCAATCACAGACACAATCGGCTTCAAGCCCAAGACAAAACACAAGATTACCCCTGGATGAGTTTTAACCTAAATATATTATCTATGCCATTGTCTAAGGCAAAAAAAAGAATGTTATTGAGAGTTTAGTTTTTTTATTATAGTTTTAGGGTTCTTAGGGGAAAAGATTCATAACTCCTTAGGAAAATTTGTATTGGAACCCCAGTATTTTATCTATGCATTATATTCAGACTATTATTTTTTCTTTGATTATATATGAGTAGCTATCAACAAGATTTAGGGTTGAATGATAACAATCATGGATTAGCCCAAAATTAGGATTGTAAGGTTGAGTTTAATATCCATCAAATGAGTTGTGCTTCATGCTTGCATTCTAGATTAGCTAACTAGGATCTCGAAAGTAGGACATAAACGACTGCGAGAGTAGCTTCTATGCCAGAATAAACTCCATTGAACTAGATTGTTAGGCGCATGCGAGAGGTGGTCTAATTAGCTTGGTGAACTTATCAAATCTCGTTCACACTTCCTTCTGATTTCACCGTTGATCAACATCAGGCCTTATCCGCCGATCGATGGTATTTCCTTTGCTCGCATCGAGAGTTGGAGTTAAATGGGTTTGAATAGTTAATATTTGAGTTTTAGAATATTTACATTTCTGTGCTTCTTATTTCATATAATCCATTAAGCTTGAAACCCTAGATTTAGCATATTTACATTTGCATCTAGTTAGTTTAATAGCATATTTCCATATTTACATTAAAGCATTATCATTATATTTCCATATTGCATCTATACCTCTTGATAAGGAATATTTGCTTAATTGATTGTTTACTACTAATATACATATCTACTTAGCTTAATCTTTAGAAATAAGAAATCTATTGTGTGGCATTGTTCTCTCTTAATTTGATCCCTAAGTACTACACCTGATCTCTCTTGGCAAGAATATTATTTGTGTGTTAAGATTAAGGTTAATTTGATAGTTAATTGTTTAGGATATTCATATCATGCTAGAACAATAAACACACCCATCGTCAAATTTGGCGCCGTTGCCGGGGAGCATTGATCGCCATTAGATTTAATTTCTAGGATTTTTTCTAGTTTTTTTTTACTTACAAGTTACTAAATTTTTCTTTTTCTTTGTTTTTCAGGTAGATGCAAAGAAGTACAGGAGCAATAAAGGATAAAACTATTATTCTCAAACCTGGAAAAACTCGATCATAAGATCCGCAAAGGAAGACGACAAGCATTGATCGACAACACCTACATAGCGTCGACTCACACTCCTTTACGGACAACATCGACCGAAATCAGAACTCAAGCATCGACCGACATTGATCACACCACATCGATCGACAGTAATTTACCGGCATCGATCGACAGTAGCAGACGAGTTCAGATGTTTGCGACTTTAGAATTGGTTTTGGGTTAAAACTCGTCCAGAGGCAATCTTGTAATCGTGTGTCTTGTCTTGGTCTTGAAGTCGTGTTGTGATTGGGTTGTCGATCGATGGCAAGTGTGCAACATCGATCGACCTTGGTCTTGTAACATTGGTCGGCGCCAAGGTGGTGTCGTCGATTGACGATTGTCTTTTACTTCGACTCTTTATACGATCAGCTACAAATTCTTCTCCTCTAAATGCTCCAAAAGCTCCAAGTATCTCCATTTATCTCCAAAACGTACATGGACATGTAAAGACTCTAATATATAGTCTAGATACATATAATATACCCTAAATAAAGCCTATAACTTGACCTAAAACTGGTAATAAATAGGATATATCAGACATCATGATATATTGGAACTCTTCACTACTACTTGGGAGAGCATTCATGGCTAATGTGGGAGCTATATGTGATATGAAGTTAAACAGGTTGTATCTATCTCTAATTGATCAAAATATTTTTTTATGAACCTGTTAAGAATAAGAACAAAGCTACTCAGATTGAATTGTATAATGATGCAGAGCTTGTGGCCACATGCTTATGCGATTATGAGTTCAATGAGAAGTCGGAAGATGGAGCATCAACCGATACCCATCCCAGACAATCGATCGTCGCGTTCGCAGTTCAAAAATCGGTCGACACCCACCCTTTGTTATCGATCAATAATCCTACTTCAGAACCAATCAGCACCTACCATTCAAATTTCAAATACAACCCAGCCTACCTCGAGTACGACGAATATTACAGAGAAGAAGAGATAATCGATTACCGTGGTATTGCTCCAAAAGAGGCTGGTGTTTTTCATGTTTCCCATCGATTTGGAAAATCGGCATCGATCGACTGTAACCATGCACCATCGATAGATACTTATATTAACGCAGAGTCTGAACTAGATTCAGCAACAACACGTGAGAAAGAATATGGTTATCTACAACCAGATGAGTTCGGTATTGTAAGAGATTCAGATGGTCACGCAAGAGATATGGATGGAAGAATTTTACGTGTCACTGAGGAAGACATAGCAGAGATACTTTCCATGGCTAATGGAACCGGAAACCTTCTCGGCCAACAGTTTGATTATCGAGCATCGATCGACGGCCACCATACACCATCGATCGACACACATCAGACATACCGAGGATACAGTGAAGCTTACGAAGAATACAATGCATATTACAGAGAGGCAGAGCCGATTGAGTATCACAGCCTAGCACTGGAAGAAGCTGGCTAGGTAATGAACGCGAAAGTGGATAATCGAGCATTGATCGACGGCATCCCCTGGACATCGAACGACATCAGACGCAAACCAGAACAAGAACCTAGAGAAGAAGATACATATATTGGTTATCTTAGACCGGATGAGTTTGGAATTTTAAGAGACCCAGAAGGACGTGCACGGGCTCTTTATGGGAGAATTTTACATATATCTAAGGAGGATCTAACAGATGTCCTTGTTATGGCTAATGGATCAGGAAATTTATTTGGAAAACAGCAGCAACCATCGATCAATGCACATGTAACAGCGTCGATCGACATTGAGGAGCAGACGAACGAGCCGATCCATAATGATCTATACACTTCCAAACGTCCTAGATCGATCGAAGACATACATCATGCATCGATCGACACTACCATTCCAGGGGTAAACAAGTTTTGTACTTATAATGCCTATGGTTCGGAAAGTCCACGATCGATCGAGTGGATCAACCCACTATCGGTCGACGGTCGTATAGAGCACGGAAAGAGAGCTTATGATGCTAATGGCTGAAGAATTTTCCATTGGGAAAAGAAAGATGAGTATGGCATCTACAGAGATGAGAAGGGTAATGCAAGAGCTATAGATGGAAGAGTAGTGAATGTGCAAGAAGAAAATATCAGAGCAGTTCTAGAGAGAGCTACTATGTTTGAGTAGAGCTACATATTTTTACTAGAACATGCAACAATCGCTATGTCTATGCATAAAAAAAGACATACACCAAAGCAAAGATTGATGAGATTGTGCATGAGATCTACAAAGCTCAAGAGATGTCACTGGATGATTTTTACAAGAGGCTTGATGATGTCTACTATCCTATAGACAAGTGCCTCAATGATTTGACTACACGCATGGATGAGATGAAGCAAGATTTGGATACTTTTCAAAGACAACATGCGATTGGAGCGGAAAGACTAACATTGATCAACGGCAGCATCATGCCATCGATCGATATTGAGTTCGACAGACAGAAAACCGCAGCAGAAAAACAATTAGAAGACATGTTCAATGAGAGAGCCTGATGAAGGAAGATATTTCTCAGCAACTGGAGGATATATCAGAGACTACAAATGCCAGACTTAGAATGCTACAACGCAGTATTGAGAATCTACAAAGGATAATGCATTCAATGGAGGTTGCTAGGGAGATTATAAAGAATGAGAAAATCTAGAGGATAGGAGACAATGAGAAGCTTCATTGGTACATGGTTTTAGAAGAGAAAAGAAGATGTAGACACTTGCTTTTCAAGTGTTGTTCCACCTCCATACTAGTCAGAAAGTTCAAAACGTCGAGCTTAAGACTATAAACAAGCGCTGAGTGGGAGGCATATCACTATGCAATAAGTTTTTATTTAGTTCTTAGTTATACTACTATTTATTTAGAGTTTTACTTTTCTTTTGCAAACTGTTCGAGTCCACCATTTATCGACACCATAAAGGCACCATCAGTCGACAATGGATCGCGACCATCGATCGACCACACATGCCTACCACCGATCGATATTCTCTTACAGAGAGAGGTATCGAGTTTTCTACTTAAACTTTTACCTATGATTTTATTTTTCCTAACCAATCTGGGACAGATTACACTGGGGACAATGTAATTTAAGTCTGGGAGAGGTTCGCTAATACTATTTATTTGTTTGAGTTTCATTTCTATATTTATATAAGTTTTCAAAGTTTTTATTGAGCCAATAAGATTATGATCAAGAAATTATTCTATTTGACTAACCATGCTACAAGTATTATTCTTAGAAGGTTGTTTGCAGAGATTACTAGAGATACCAAAGTGGCTCATCATGCCGCTATATCACACTTGATTAGAAAGTTTGAAGGAACTAGAGCTGATTTCCAACACTAATCCTGACATTATCAGCTTTATTTGGGGCTTGGTATAAATCAGATCGGATTCCTTCTCCAAGTCTGAAAGGTTAAAGTTTGTGTGCATCTTATTACCCTCTCTCTCTCCTTCAGATTAAAACGGAGTCGAACAGGATTTGGTGGCTACAACCATTAAGGCTTGATTCATATGATTCTAGAAAGAGATAAATGTCAAAAAGAAGTGAACATGATCTAGTGGAAAAAATCATTAGGGCTTGATTCATGGAAGCCTGTCCAAATATCTCAGTCAATTAAAAAAAAATGATACCCTAAAAAGAAGGGAGACATTGACTGAGAGAAGTGAGAAGAGAGAGAGGAAAGGGATCACAGAAGACTACATGTGTACTCATATACTTGCAGGGGTAAGAGTCCATGTGTACTTTGATCGATACTCCCAAGGTAAAGCATACACATTTATTTTATGCAAAGAAATGAAATCAGTAGGGGGGTGAGTCAGACTAGTATTTGCTAAGTTGTTGGTAAAATGGATTTGGTTGCTATACTAGGATAGAGTATATAAAGTTTCTTTGTGATTGACTTGATAGGATTTGGTTGTAACAAAGTAGGGTGATAGTTATACTTAGACATTATATGAGTCTCCGCTTTTCAAAACCTCTTTCACAGGCTTTATTTACTTGAGGACAAGTAAAAGGTTAATTCTGAGAGAGTTGATATAGCCTATTTATTACAAGTTTTAGGCCATGTTATAGGCTCTATTTAGGGTCTATTATGTGTGTCTAGACTATGTTTTAGAGTCTTTACATTTCCAATTACGTTTTGGAGAGATATGGAGATACTTGGAGCTCTTAGGGCATTTAGAGGAGAAGAATCTGTAGTTGATCATTTAGAGAGTCGAAGTACAAGACAGTCGTCGATCGACGACACTACCTTGGCGTCAACCGATGTTACAAGACCAAGGTCGATCGATGTTGCACGCTTGCCATCGATCGACAGTGATCGATAGCCCAATCACATACACAACCGCCTTCAAGCCCCAAACAAGACACAAGATTACCTCTGGATGAGTCTTAAATGAAATATATTATCTATACCATTATCTAAGGCAGAAAAGAATGTTCTTGATAGTGTAGTTTTCGATTATAGTTTTAGAGTTTTTAGGGGAGAAGATTGATAACTCCTTAGAGAAATTTGTATTGGAACCCCAATATTTTATCCATGCATTATATTCAGACTAGTGTTCTTTCTTTGATTAAGTCTGAGTAGTTATCAACTAGATTTAATGTTGAATGATAGCAATCATGGATTAGTCCAAAAGTAGGATTGCTAGGTTGAGTTAATATCCATTAATTGAGTTGTGCTTCATGCTTGTATTCTAGAGTAGCTAACTAGGATCTCGAAAGTAGGATATGGACGACTACAAGAGTAGGTTTTGTGTCAAAATATACTCCATTGAACTAGGTTGTTAGGCGCATGTGAGAGCTGGTCTAATTAGCTTGGTGAACTTATCGAATCTCGTTCACACTTCCTTCTGATTTCACCGTCGATAGACATTAAGCCTTAGCCGTGGATCTATGGTCTTTCCTTTTGCTCGCATACGAGAGTTAGAGTTAAAAGGGTCAGAATAGTTAATATTTGTGTTCTAGAATATTTAAATTTCCGTTCTTCCTATTTCCTATAATCCATTAAGCTTGAAACCCTAGATCTAGCATATTTACATTTGCATCTAGTTATTTTAATAGCATATTTCATACTGCATCTATACCTCTTGATAATGAACATTTCCTTAATTGATTGTTTACTACTAATATATATATATATATATATATATATATATATATATATATATATATATAATATATATATATATATATATATATATATTTACCTAGCTTAGTATTTAGAAATAATAAATCTATTTTGTGTCATTGCTCTCTGTGGATTCGATCCCTAAGTACTACACCTGAACTCTCTTGGCAAGAGTATTATTTGTGTGTTAAGAATAAGGTTAATTTGATAGTTAATTGTTTAGGATATTCATACACTGCTAGAACAATAAACACACCTATGTCATTGGTATGCAACTTGAATCCTTCTTTTCGAAAAGTGTATTCCTCAAATTAGTTTGACCTGTACCAATAAAAAGCAAATCAGGTTTCATGCATTCCTTTGAATTTAGATAGTTACTCGGGTTGGTTTCTTTAGAGTTTGCTGTAGACTGATTTTTTCTGGCGGTTCCCCTTGATGTGAGAAGAAAACATGAGTTCTTCTCCTGCTCCAGTAATCACCAACAATTCCTCTTGTGAATTCTCCATTTCTACTCATGGTTTGATAAACTCTACAAAGGTAGTGATACTGATACCAATCTGATGGTTTCCATAGCTTGTTATGTCGAGTTTGTATGTGTTTTGACCAACTTTCAGCTCTTTATGACTCATGCTGATTCTATCACGGGTAGAGTGTTCACCATAAATGATAAGTATGATGATATATTCTCCATCTCTATAAGCTTCCAACCCAATCAGATATAAACATCTCTTGGAAATGATCCAAACCGACATGTTTTTCCAAACTGGTAATATCTTGATGATCTGGTGGCCATTTACTGCGTTGTCTAGTTTGTTGGATCCATGCCTGAGTTGATATCATTCCCCAATTGGTTTCATAGTGAAACTCATGTCGAGTTGAGCTGTACAACACCTTTTCACCAGTGGAAAAAAGATCACCAAAATCAATTGTTTCTGCTGTTGCACTCTTTCCAATTGAATTGATCTCGTTCCTGTGATCTCACAACTCTTCTCCAGGCTTAAATACAACAGGTTTCAAGCCCCGTTCGTGTCGTGATAGCTCCATTTCTCTGGTCTTGTTCTAGACAAAAGGATTGATCAGAAAAATACCCAAAAATGTCTTTTAGAAATCACATGGATCAAAGACAGTCAGTTGATTCATTCTGTGATTTGCTTATGGTTCCTTGAGTGCCTCCTCGTCTGTCATATCCTGTCAGAAAAGAACCAGTTTGTCCCTTACTGGTTGATCAACTTTCTGAATGGTGATTGTTGGAATCTCGGTTTGAACTTCTTGAATTTGTGCTGCTGATTCCGGTTCTGTTGAATTGAGTTCTAAGACAGCAATCATTGGTTCTTTGTTCTGTAGTTCTAAGACAATCTCCAATGTATTTTGCTATTTTCACTTCTAAAATAGAAGAACTCTATAATATAGGTGACATATGCTCCAATGTATTTATCTAAAATAGCAATCTTCAAATATAAAGTAAAAAGTAGAGGAATGCCATTTCTTCCTCTATAAATAGAGGAAAAAAAATAGAGATCTCTATTATAGAGATCTTGTTTGGAAATACCATTTGGACAAAACCAAACCAAGGAAAAGAGTGCAAAGTCACAATATCTAACTTGATGAATGTCTTATACGGCTTGAATCACAACCAAAGTGGTTGGATAAGCACATTCTAGACTTCCCTCGATAGTGTATAAGAGTTGATGAATAACTTGCTGAAATCTTGCTTGTTTGGATCTAGTCATTGGACCAAGTGGTACACTTAAATCCTTGTTTCTTCAGGTTCAAGATGTTCTTTAGCTCCATCTTTGACTTCTTTATGCTCTGGTTTAAGCTGTTTCATCTCCCAGTTCCTTTGCTTGCCAAGATCACATTAATATATATATATATATATATATAAATATATATATATATATATATATATATATATATATTACTTCCCTTGGCTTCAGTTTGCCAATGCGGGGGATGTTCACATTTTACATTTTAACTGATTTTCATGGGCTTCAAAACATCTCAGCCCATGTCATTTTATTTTCACCTTTTCAATAAAGCCATGGAATTTTGAATTGATCCAACAATCCCCACATGAATAGAAATGAATTTAAGCATATGCAGACTAAATGCAGATTCGATAGCCTCTAGTTACTATACTTATACTGATCTTGACTGGACTAGACAGACTTATCGAGAGTGTTTGCGAAAATTTCACTGTGTTTGAGTTGGTGGCATTTTTAGTCCTTGAACCACTCATAGTAAATATCTTCCGGGCTTACTTTACCAGGTGGTGATCATGATGTCTTGAACCACCCTGTGTTTTATGTAGACCGAGACAACATGCATAACACAACTTCATTTTCTTATAGAACTTAGTTCTCTATTCTGTTCATTGTGGCCTTGAAATATTTCTAGTTTTCATGAGTGAACTTAGAGAATATAGCCTTACATTAATTCTCCTAGAAACGACCTCATTTCACACTCATTAGGTGATTGACCATGAAAAGTATCGAGTAATACTTCTCTTTAGAAACTATGGAATCATTGAAAACTAATGCTTATCCTTTTCACATTTCTTAGGAATTTTATCATCTTAGGAGATGGGAAGATAACACATTGTCTTAAAGTTCTTTTGGTAGATTCTGTTTGATTTTGTTTTCCCTTTGAACCTATGTCTTGGGATCTCCATTCATGATAGGTAGGGTTGCAGTCAAGCATCCTTATTCGTTATAGACTTTAAGCCCATTCCTTTTGATGATTTAGCAAGAATATCTCGTGGTAAACCTTTAGTGAATGGATCTGCTAGGTTGTAAGCCAATTTGATGTAGTCTATTGTGATTCCAACAATGGAGATAAGTTGTCTAATGGTCTTATGTTGTCTAATGTGACGAGATTTACCATTGTAGAGATTATTCTGAGCCCGAGCTATAGCTGATTGATTGTCACAATGTATGCGTATAGCTGGAATAGGTTTCGTCCATATAGGAATATCTTCCAAAATTTTTTTAAGTCATTCAGCTTCTTCTGCTGCTTTGTCTAAGGCTATAAACTCATATTCCATGGTGGATCTGGCTAACACTGTTTGTTTGGTAGATTTCAATGATATTGGTGCTCCTCCTAGTGTAAAGACGTATCTACTTGTGGATTTTGAGTTTTTAGAATCTGATATTCAATTAGAGTCACTTTATCCTTCTAAAATTGCTGGTTGTTTACCATAGTGAAGCCTAAAATCTTTGGTGTAGCACAAGTAATTGGGTACTCTCGTTATAGCTTTCCAGTGTGTATGACCTGGATTACTTGTATATAGACTAAGTACATTTACCGCATGCGCTAGATCTGATCTAGTACATTTGGCAAAGTAAATGAGACTTCCGATCACACGTGCATACTCGTTTTGTGAAACTGCTTCACCTGAATTCTTTGTCAAGTGCATTTGGGGATCTATTTGAGTTTTTGCCGTACTACTAGAGTAATTTTCAAATTTCTCTAATCTTGTTTAAGCATAATGAGATTGTGTTAAGACATTCTATTTGAGTTTCGTTTGACTTTAACCCTGAGAACTACATCTGCTAATCCCATATTTTTCATCTCAAATTTTCCTCTGAACATGTTCTTTGTTTTGTTGATGATATTTGTAATGTTTCCAATAATGAGCATATCATCTACATATAGACATAGCAAAACATACGCATTTTTGGTATTTTGTAATATATGCATTTATTACATTCATTAATTTTGAAGCCATTTGACATCATTACATTGTCAAATTTTTTATGCCATTGTTTAATAGCTTGTTTGAGCCCATAAAGTGACTTTACAAGTTGGAATACTTTGTTTTCCTGTCTAGGAATAACAAAACTCTCATGTTGTTTCATGTAAATTTCCTCTTCTAAATCACCATCTAGAAAGGCGGTTTTTACGTCTATTTGATAGATTTCTAGGCCTCTTAAAGCTGCGATTGCTATCATTAGTCTTATTGATGTTATTCTCGTAACTTGAGAATAAGTATCAAAGTAGTCAGAACTTTCCTCTTGTCGGAATCCTTGAAGTACAAGCGTAGCTTTGTGTTTGCCACCAAGTGTTTCATCAGAGTTTAGTTTTTATTTTAGGATCCGTCTACTACCTAATGTTTTGCAGTCTGGTGGTAAATCTGTTATATACCATGTATACTTTTACATGATAAAATCAAATTCACTTTTGACGGCTTCGGTCCAAAATGGAACGTCTGGTGAAAACATGGCTTGTGCCAAAGTTTTTGGATCATTTTCTACTAAAAATATCATTAAGAAATCTTCACCATTTTTTTTCCTTTCGAGCTCTTTTGCTCCTTCTAGGTTCATGTTTTTTATTTTCTGAAATATTTTTACAGAAATTTCGACAGTTGTCTCAATTTCTGAGGCATTGTCGTCGTCTGTTTTTCTTCTAGAGTTCGTTTTAAACTTTTTTTTCCTTGCATGGAAAATTATTTTAGAAGAAAAATGAATTTCTTGATTCCATTAGTGTATTTCATGAATATTTGATATTTCAGATTTATGTATCAGAAATCAATATTCATTACTATTATATGCATATCCGATGAAGATGTAATCCACTGCTTTAGGTCCAATAGTGACCTTCTTTAGTGGCAGTGCCGCAACGTTTGCCAAGCACTCTCACACTTTAAGGTATTTATACGAAGGTAAATTACCTTTCCTTAATTGATATGGAGTTTTGCGAGTTATTTTGTGTGGAATTTGGTTGAGGAAATAATTAGGGGTAAGAAACGCTCCCCCCCCCCTCCCCCAACCCCAAACCCACATGTTTTGGGTAACACAGATTCCTGCAACATTGCATTCATCATCCCTTTGAGAGTTCAATTTTTGCGTTCAGCAACTCCATTAGATTTTGGTGAATAAAGAGCTGTTGTTTGATGGATTATTCCATGTTCTTTACAAAATGCAATAAATGGACATCATACTCTCCTCTTCTGTCGTTTCTAACTATCTTAATAATAGTTTTAAGCAGATTTTCGACCTCGAGTTTTGATCTTTGCATTTTTCTAAGGTTTCATCTTTGCTATGTAATAGATATACATAACAATATTTTGTTCAGTCATCTATAAATGCCACAAAGTACATTTTCCCACATCTAGTTTGTATGTATTTTAAATCAAATAATCCTGTGTGATTTAAATCTAGAGATTTGTTAGTTCTTTCAACATGAGGTGAGAACGTTTTTGTGAGCTTAGCATGTACTCATACTTCACATTTGTTTACTAGTTTCACATTTAGGGATTACATTCAAATTCATTAATCTTTGTATGGATTTTTAGTTTATATGGCCTAATCTTTCATGCCATATATTAAAAGACTCAACCAAATAAACAACATGCCCTTTCTTATTATTGAATCTATAGAAGCTACAACTTTTGGAGGTACTGTCATTACATTTATTTTGACCAGTCCATCCTTAGCATACCCTTTTCCCAAAATAAATCTCATTCATCCTAATCACGAGCTTATTCGCCTCGAGACTTGTGCGAATCCATTCTGGTGAGAAAGGTTCCGGAGAACAGGTTCTTCCTCATGTCAGGCACATGCTTCACATTTTTGTAGAGTGACTTCACATCCAGATGTCATCTTCAGAACCACCTTGCCGCGGCCTTCAATCTTGGAGAATGCAGTGTTTCCCATGAACAACTTCTCATGAGTCTTATTTTTTAATAGGTGCTGGACATCACCCTATCAGTGAAAATGTGGGTGGTAGCACATGTATCATACCATCATTCCTTAGGTTTTTGCTATTAACCATGTTAACCTCAGTCACCACTGCAATGAGATCCTCCTCAGTGAGATGTGGCTTGAGCCTTCTCATCTCTGACCTTGCTGCAACACTCAACAGTCATGTGACCAACTTTGTGGCAGTAGTGACATTTTCCATTGAATTTCTTCACATTCACAATGATTTCAATACCTTTCTTCATGAAATTTGTTCCAGAGCCTTCAAGACTGCAACTGTTTTGAAAGGCTTGTGCCTTTCCTTTACCTTTAAGCTCATCCATATTGACACTATGCTCTTTAGCTTGGAGAAACTTTTCATCATTTCAGTTCCTGGATTCCATCTGAAGCCTCATGATGAGCTCCTCGAGACCCATGTTCTTCTTTTTGTGCTTCAGGTAGTTCTTGAAAACCACATAGCTTGGAGGAAGGTTTTGAATGAAGCTAAGAGTTGTGAATGTCTCGCAAATGGACATTCCTCCAACAGTGATTTCATGGCAAATGATCTGGAACGCTTCCACCTGATCCATGATGGGTTTTGAATCCACCATTTGAAGTCATGGAATTTTTCAACCACAAACTTCTGGCAGCAAGTGTCTCCACCTTTGTACTTCTTGTCCAGTGATCTTCAGAGCTCTTTCGCCGTGGGAATCTCATAGTAGAGTCAGTAAAACGGGTCAATGAGGCGACCCAAAATGTATTCTTTGCAAATGAAGTCGGAATGCATCCAATGTCAAAACTCGCGAGAGTGTGCACATGTTCAATCATGTGAGGGATAATGGTCTTATCCTCTTGGATGAATTTATCTAGCTTCATCATTGTGAGGAAGAACATCATCTTCTTCTACCACGTTTTGACGCATTTACCATCAAATTGTCTAGCATCAATTCTTGAGAGATAACACCAGGAACAATCGGAAGATTGGAACTGCAACGGAGAAGAACTTGTGGTGGCTTTTGTTGACCCATCTGATAAGGACCATCACCGAACAAGCTATGGCGTGTGGTTTCATCAGCAACATTACCTACTGGAAGGGTGTGTGTTATTGTTGCAGCGTCTGTTGCTGTTGCATCAGTTTGAGTAACGTTGAAGTGGTGTTTCATCATAAATGATGTGTTGTTGGTATCAGTAGTCATGTTTCTATTGAGAAAACATGAAAGTGGATTAGTACCCCAATCAACAAAATAACATTATATTTTAAGCAAAAATAATAGTATAAAATTGATTGTTATTTTTGGTGTTTATTGAAGAACGCAAAAGAGTTACAAATCACCAAATCATATCGATGTAAGTCTGAAAAACGTTTGACAAACTCGCTTAAAAGAGTTTGCAGAAATCGTTTGTGTAGGCTTTAGATTTTTCACAAACTCACTTTAGAAAGCGTTCGTGTAAGCAAACCGTTTTATAATAATTTTAATAATCGTGTACAAAAAACTTTTCACGAAAATGATAAAAGAAAACCACAAAGTTGTTTATACTCGAAACCAAAAACGTTTCACGGAGATGCTGTAAGCAATCGCAAACACCGTCTCAAAAGAAGACAAAAAAAAACGTTTATAAATCCTGTAAAACCGTTTTATAAACATATTAAACATCAATCCGATTAGAGCTTAAGACAGAAAACAAATAAGAGTTAAGACTGTAAAAGACGGAAAACCGAATCGATAAAAACAAATCAATAAAAGTGATAGTTACATGAAATAGACAAATCAAAACGAAATGAAACCTGAAATGAAAACATTTTAGAGAAGCAGACCTTGGAGTCGAGATAAATTTTTTTCCTTAACTCTTAATATTCACCCATAAATGCGATGGCTTATGCGAAATAAAGTCACATGATACGATTACGATAGATAGTCACGCGATAGTAATAATGTCACATGATACGATTACGATAGATAGTCACGCAACACTCGTGAACTATCCCAATTGAACTATTAAACTACAAAACACTCTCTACACTTACGTTGAGATATTTTGCTGGTTTGCTTCGATGTGAAAAATGTAAAATGAGAGAAGAGAAGAAATTTTTTAAGGAGGAGAAAGAGATTTGATTTTTGTAACTTTTGCACCATGTTATCGAAAATTTTGGAAGTGGAGTTGAGAAACTTTCTCCGCAAATCTTTCCTCTGCTGACTCGTTCTGATCTAATTCGTACAAATAAACTTTGTGTTGTTTTTAGACGGATTACACGTCGTTTATATACGAACGTCATGCTGTTTTTTTAAATAAATGGGCAAATAGTTGAGCTTACTTGGTCCAAAAGAACCTTATTGGGCCTATGGCCTTTCACCAAGATCCAAGACTACGCCCACGTCGTGCCGACATCGGGGGCGCGCATGGGGCCAAGCCATCTCTCTCTCACAAGCCTTTGGACCAAGACAAGAGTGGAAATATATATATATATATATATATTACTCCCATTGGCTTCATTTCCTCGATGTGGGATGTTTACATTTACACTATAACTGATTTTTATGGGTTTCAAAACATCTCAGCCCATGTCATTTTCTTTTCACCTTTTTAATAAAGCCATGGGCTTTTAAATTGATCCAACACTATGATTATTCATGGAAAACATTACGATAATTCCCAGTTATAATTTCTAAACTAGATTCTGATCCAAGCGTCTGCACGGATGTTTATTTTTGGATAATTACATAAATATTTCAAAACACAACATGGTTTCATTTGGGTTTGATCGGTTTGCATAATGTCAGGGTTGGATCGGGTTTCTATTTTTATAAAATCCTAAGTGAAACCGAATTATAAATAGTGTAGGTTTGATTCAAGTTAAAACTAAAATCCCAAAGAAAAACCCAAAACCCCGAATTAAACCCAGAAAACTTGGGTAATTCAGGGTTTTTGGATATTATTATACTTATGAATATCCAAAAACCTTTAATTCTGGTAATTAATATTTTATTATATTTGAATATTGAAGTGCCAGCTTGATTTTTTTTTCAGGTTTAAAAATATAGGAATCAATTGAGTTTTTTGTAGATAAGAATTGATTTGGGTTTTTATTAGATTATATATATATATATATATGTGTGTGTGTGGTGTGTCGTGGGTCATGAATAATACTTCAAATCTATTATGTTAAAATGAAGTACACAAATTTTTCATGGGTGATTTTTTAGTTAAATGATCATTTTCAAAATTTATTAAAGGTATATATACTATTAAAATATGAAACATTTTTTAAAAACAATATTTAAAAGACTTAAAAGAAACTTCCTCCTATTAGACTGCATTTTGAAATATAAGTTAATTAACATTTCAATTTCTACAATTGTATTCTATTGTAATATCAACAAATTTCTTCCTATGAGAATAGATTGTATGACCAAATGGAAACCATATAAGTTACAGATTAACAGAAAATTATGCATATATCAGTTGAACAACATAAACTGAATTGGTTCTTTTAGGAAAATAATAATTAATTCTAGGGGATTTGCTAAAAACAACCTAAAATTTCAATCTAAACCTAAAAGTGTACCCCAATTTCAATCAAATGCAAAACCAACCTACAAGGGTGATAAAAGTACTATTTAACCCTTATGACCAAACAAAAAACAGAAGTGTATTTTACGTTTCTATCCATTGTTAGTCTACACGTAACAGAAAGAAGTCTACATAAATGTAGACCTCGTACGAAGTCTATTCACTCGGTAGACTTGTTATGTAGTCTACACCATAATTTTATCTAATAATTTAATTTTAAAAATATATAAAAATAATTGTTGTAATATTTTTAACTAATCAATAATATAATGGATAATATGAAGTAAAAAAAATAAAATTTTATATAATTAAACATTTTTAAGGAACATATACTAATTTGGTAACCATGTCCTAAACAATGTTCAAGGGTTAGAAACAATAGGTTGTAACATGTTATGCCTTTTGGTAGTAGATTCCATAGGGTTAGATTTTAGATTTTGATTTTTTGGTTTTATTGACTTAAATCTGCTTATTAATGTTTAGTGGTTTACATTTTGTATAATTTTGATATTTGAAAAAGTAATTTAAACTGTTTGATGATCAAACAAAACATTTAGGGTTTGAGATTTGTGGTTTAGGGTTTCGTAGACATATTATATAGTCTACATAGTAGTAGACCTTTTTTCAGTCTATCCTTATTGGTGTTTAAAAAAACTCCTAAATATTTATAAAAAAAATTAAATCATATATTATGACTATAAAATTAAAAATAAAATAATTAAACATATTTAGTAAATCATATATTAAATTTCGTAAAAAATAAAAGGAAAAAATAAAAATCGTTGTAGACTTTCTAAGAAGTCTACACACAGTTTAACCTAACCGGATTTAACCAACATAATTTGATGATCAAATAAAACATTTACGGTTTGAGATTTGTGGTTAAGGTGTTCGCAGACATATTATAAAGTCTACATAGATGTAGACCTTGTTTTCAGTCTACACACAGTTTAACCTAACCGGATTTAACCAATATAATTTGATGATCAAATAAAACATTTACGGTTTGAGATTTGTGGTTAAGGGGTTCGTAGACATATTATAAAGTCTACATAGATGTAGACCTTGTTTTCAGTCTACACACAGTTTAACCTAACCGGATTTAACCAATATAATTTGATGATCAAATAAAACATTTACGGTTTGAGATTTGTGGTTAAGGGGTTCGTAGACATATTATAAAGTCTACATAGACGTAGACCGTTTTGTCAGTCTACACACAGTTTAACCTAACCGGATTTAACCAATATAATTTAAACCTAATCGAGTTAAACCAAATCTTTTTTAACCTAACCAGAAAAGTTACCCATCATATAAATTCGATTTCACAACATTTTCGGGTAAAAAACCCGAATCTTTCCCCAATCTCTCTCCAAGGTGATTTCCGGCGAACTCGTTCCACGCCGTTTCCCGTCCGCTCCGTCTCTGTCCGCTCCGTCTCTGTCCGCTCTGTCGCTGTCCGCTCCGTCTCTGTCTGCTCCGTCGCTGTCCGCTCCGTCTCTGTCCGCTCCGTCGCTGTCCGCTCTGTGTCTCTGTCTGCTCCGTCGCTCTGGTATGTTAATGTCACGGCTTTACCTCTCCTTCGATAAAAAGTGACCACCTTTCCCTTTTTCTCTTTTCAGATCTGAGCGGTTCTCGTCAAAATCTCTGCTTCTGGTAAGTATCACGGCTTCTACTTCATCTCTCTGTAATCTCTCATACCTATCCGGTCAGTTTACTTCCGGTCAGTTTACTTCCGGTTAGTTTAACTTCCTGGTCAGTTTACTCTCCGCCAGTTTACTTCCGGTCAGTTTGTAGACTTCTCCTGTAGACTAATGTTTGAATTTGGTAGACATCCTCGTGTAGACTGATGTTTGGATTTGTGGACTGAGTTAGATTTGTAGACTTCTCGTGTAGACTGATGTTCGGATTTGTAGACTTCTTATGTGGACTGATGTTTGGATTTGTAGACTTCTTACGTGGACTGATATTTGGATTTGTAGACTTCTTATGTAGACTGATGTTCGAATTTATAGGCTTCTCGTGTACGCTGAATGTTTGAGTTTGTAGACTTCTCATGTGGACCTGATGTTTTGAATTTGTAGACTTCACTTGTTATAATTCTTTGTTTGTGTCTTTTTGGTGCAGGTTACAAAATGGACAAGCTTGATTTCCCACCGGAGGCTGTACACTCTAGGGCAGGAACCTGTCCCGTCTAAAAGCATTGCTTACTACAGTGATGACAGCCAAGCATCTTCCTGCTCTTAAAAAATGCACTGGACGAAAACGAATGGGAGGAGCTCAAAAACTCGAGATTGGGAGTGTTCTTGAAGTTCCATGAATTGGATTTTGGATGGGCTTCGAGGCTAGTGCACTATATACTGTGTTTTCAGCTCGAGTGCAAGAAGAAGTATGAATTGTGGAGTCTAGCAGGTGTTCAACCACTGAGGTTTTCTCTGCTTGAATTTGAAGAGATAACTGGCCTCAACTGTGACTATGTGAAGAATCTCGAGAATCCGTTGGTTGAGGTAACAGATGACATGAAAGCATTTTGGGAGCGGCTGGGAGTGCATATCGACCGGGGGCCAAGTATTGATGATTTAACTGCTGCGTGTCAGAAGTGCGGAACATGGTCTCGAGAAGATCGATTACGTTTAGGATATTTAGCTATCTATGCTGGCTTCATCGAAGCACCAAGAACCTCGACAGCCACACGAGCTAGCCTGGCTAGGTTAGTGATGGATCTAGGTGCTTTTGAAGATTACCCTTGGGGAAGAGTTGCTTTTAAATTCTTGATGGACTCAGTGAAGGTTGCAAAGTTGGAAAGGACTTATGCTATTGAAGGCTTCATTCAGGTTCTTCAAGTCTGGGTCTACAATTGTCTCCCTGAATTTGCAGCTGGGTTTGGTGAACCTATAGAAGGTTTCCCGACCCCACCTCTACTTGCCTTCTCAGGTTGCAGAGGCAAGAGAAATATCAAGGAGAACATTATGAAACAGGTATGTTTTGTATGTTTATGTATGTATTATGTTGATTTTAAGTGGTTTTATACTAACTTAATATTCTTATTTTCTGCAGACTAGGGCTAACAACTTTACTGTGAAGGAGTACTCTGAAATGTTCCCTCTCTGGGATGATGATTTGGAAGATAAAAGGGCTGATAACATAGTGAAGGCAATGTTTTCTTCAGACTGGGTGTGGGAACAAAGTCACTGGCCTCTTGTCGGAACATCACTGTTGACAAATGTGAAGGTGGAGATCCATCCGATGAAGACAGAGGCTGGTCAGATGGTGCGAAGCAAGAATCACGCAACTCTTCCCACTAATTATGAGGGAGAATCACGCAAGAAGGCTCGTGAGACCCCTGGCCTGGATATGGAGACATTGAAAGCAGAAATAGGTCATTGGCTAACTGGCCTGACCTCTAATATGGTTGAGGGGCTTCACAGATGCGAGGACACTCTGAAGACACATTCCCGCATGATTGAGGGCCTTACTGTGAAGATGGGAGCTGTAGAGAAGATTATGCGTGAAGGCTGGAAGGAAGACCACACCAAAGCTGGTTCATCTGCTGATGTACCTGAGCCAAACAAGTCTGATGGAGACAAGTCTGATGGAGACAACTCTAATGGAGACAATCTGAGGAGGACATAGCTGAAGAAAGTAAAGCTGAGGAAGCAACGCCCCAACCCACCAGAATGACAACAAGAGCCAAAGCTAAAGGCGCCCAAGCCACTGGGGTTAGTACCAAACCCTCTCCCAAACCACTCATTCCAAAAAGAGGCACAAAACCAGTGAAAAAGAAATAACTTGTCTGCATTTGCATGTTGTTTTTATTGGAACCTTGGAATATTAGCTGTTTGGTTTGAAAAACGTGTGCATTTGACTATTTTTTTTTCGGTTTGTACCATATTTTAAATGGATGCATTTTCTTATTAATTACTGTTATTAATGTGTTCTTTCTATTGAAAACAAATGCAGAGTGAGAATGGAGGTGTAAGTGTTGTTATATTAGACAAAGAACAATCACACATTGATTACGGCTCTGCGAGAAAACTGAAACAAGTTAGTAAACTGAGAGCGGCTTGCATTGTGGCCCGTGCTAAGAGTGACAGGCAACGTAGGCTTGCGGCAACTCAACAATCTCCTTTTGCTGGAAACAGCACAACAAAGGTTATCATACCTAACAAGCCGAAGCGAGGCCAGGGATATAACCCATTTGATGTTGTTGATGGCCAAAAGCTCACTGTTCTTATTGATTGGCTGAAACTTGACCCGTAAGTCATACAACCTTTATATAACTTCTCTTTATATAAAAGACTTGGCACTGTTTATTTATTTGATTTGATTATTGACAGCAAATGGCGACAGAAGGTGCGTGGCTCCTCAAGTTTTTGGTACTACACACTACTAACTCCTAAGGAATGGTTGAGTGACACGGTATGTAGACTTCTCTCACATGCAGACTTCCCTTTGATGTAGTAAAATTCTCTGATGCAGAAATCTCTAATTTTGTTAATGTAGCACATGGATGCTGGAATTAATCTCTTAAGACTCCGATACAAAAGCACCCGGAATGGTTTAGGTCAGACATAATTTGCTTCCTGGATGCTGTGTTTACTCAAGTCTGGACATCAAAGTACTCAGAATTTCTGGATTCTCAGTTTAGTAATAGATAAAGCCTGAGGTATCAAAAAAATTGATAATGTAATAAAAATTATTAGTTAATTCAGGCCCTATGTAGAGCTGTGAGAAAACTGTGTGTAGACTGAACACACAAAAGGTTACATCTCATTGGTAATTAATATATATTGTCCTATTATGTCTACAGAAACCATGAGGCATAATTTACTACTGTGGGCCGTCAGGCATTTGAGCGCAGTGGGACGAATCCAGAAATTCTGAGTACTCATTTGAGAGGTGTACAAGATTAATACCGGCGCCTTCCTTGAGTATCTACACAGCATATGGCCTATTCGGAGGACAATATTATAATATGATAATGTTACACCTTAGATGTAACGAACTCTTGGTGTTTTGCCTAGTCTACACACAATGTTTTTGCAGTCACTATCAGAGAGGTCTCACTTAGAAGTTAATCTAAAATTATCACTTCTTGTACATTACACTCACCATTCAAAGTTTGCTTATCTTTGATTATATACCAAAATTACGATCAGATTTTGTGTCATCAGAGCAATTATCTTGTTACCTACATCAAAGGGAAGATCTGCATGTGAGACGGAAGTCTACAATACCGTTGTTCACTACAATCCTGCCGGATTCGCTTGTAAGGCAGTTCAGTTAAGTCTAGCTAAGTTACCAAAAAGAGAGGAAACCTTAACGAGTGATTGCACCATCAGCAGCACTACAGCACTATGCCTGTCAGGCCATTTGGAATTGATGAGTCTGTCAATAAATCTAAATCAATATAAATGTACACGACCATTACAGTGCCAAAGTACTTTTTATATTGAGTCAAGAATGAGAATGACATTAGTTTGATGAGTAAAAGTGAGGCTTGCTTGTGTAATATGATCTTCAAGGTCTCAATCGTGTCAAGAGCCAATCAATAAGAACGAGTGAGCTTATGTAGGCACAATCAACACAACAAATCAAAAAAATGGGTTTATCCCTGGCCTGCATTCTGGCTATGTTTAGTATGATATATATGCGGCCATATTGTCAAGAATAATCATTGGGTAGCTTGCTGGATATCAATTCCGAAGAGACACATAGTGATTTGGGATAGTGATGTTGCTTACACTAAGGATCAAGAAATGGCTAAGACCGTGAAGCCTCTTGCACACATGGTGCCGTACATGTTGCATATGTTATCTCGCGGTGAGGAGAGGGAGTTGTATACAGTTTAGTTCACACATGAGCGGGTCTCGGCATCTGAGGGTACCACAAATAAACAAATGGTGATTGTGGAGTGTATTGCTTGAAGTATATAGAATGTCATGCACTTGGCATGACATTCCCACCTCATGTTAAATCTGTGTGATAAGAACATCAAGAGCATCAGGACTCAGATGGCGACTCAGATATTTTGATTGAGACCAACATAAATGCACAGAGAAAGTCGAGTACAAGCATCTGGATGTCTATGACTAAGGTTTGCCATCCATTTTTTGGGTAGAATTAGAGGAAAGTGTGAAGTTTTTTTGGTGACTTTCCTCATCAGATATATGTAGGTTGACATAGTAGTCTTTTGTACCTGACTGTTGTATTGTGCTGTGAGTAAAAGACTTTTGTACCAGACTTATGGTTTTAACTGATGTTAATTGCTTGCAGCAGACTTAAGTATTAGTCTTCTTTTACAGAAGACTTTTACAGAAGTCTGCTACACGACTATCTATCAAATTATCATCCTTTGTATCAGTAGTAGTACTCTTTTTTCGTAGACATATTATAAAGTCTACATAGATGTAGACCTTTTGTTCAGTCTACACACAGTCTAACCTAACCGGATTTTAACTCATATTCGACCAAAAGTATAACTCCAATACAATCCAGAGACTTACATATTAGTCTTCCTTTATAAGAGACTTAAAAAGAAGTCTACTTTTTGCCAAAGAAGACTAACACGTTGGTCTGCACGACAGAAAGTAACATTAAGACCTAAGATTTCAACAAAAGTTCATCAAATAAGACATCCAAAACAACAATACTGATAAGTTCAATACATAAGACAACATCCAAAGCAACAATACTGATAAGTTCAATACATAAGACATAAGACAACATCCAAAGCAACAAACAATTGATAAGTTCAACACATAAGAGAAGACATAAGAAACACATAAGAGATAAGACATACGTTGAACACATAAGAGATAAGACAGTGGTTTAACCTGGACAGTTTGGACGAGTGTGACCCGCGTTGTTTGCACTGGGAGCAACTATAGTCCTTGTGTAGTTTCCGCGGTTGCTTTACCCCGCATCCTTGAAATTTCTAGCCAAGACTGCCACCGAGACTCTTTTGCCTACCCGGGACCACACTTGACATCTGGAGGAAGACATTTACGTGTGTCAGAAGCTCCTTTATACTCACTGGTAGCTCCTGTGTCATCACTTTTTGGAGCTTCCAAGACATCACTTTTGGATAGATATTTGCCGCGTATGCTGAAAAAGGTAATTCTTTGAATAGGATGGGCCATACCAGCGTAGAGACATGAATATTTGAAGCCTTTGCAGCTGCTATGCATTGAAACAAGGTATCTTCTCAATATCAAACACACCACATTGAAACCTCTGAAGTTCCAAGTCAACAACAAATCTCGATGTCCTCCTTTCACGAAAAATCACCAACCATCAATACGTTCCACAGTCATCATATCTGCATACTCTTCACGAATAGCCAACAAATTTTCAACTCCCCGACTATGATGTGATGTGAGACTAAAAGCATCTTCTCTCCTCTAAAGTACCACCTTCCTAGCTTCTCGCGTATAAATTCTAAAAGGAATGAGATGGGGAATCCTTTGGCTGGCTTAAGTGCGGAGTTGATAGATTCTGCGATGTTGCTAGTCTTTTTTATTTCTGTCACCTTGAAAGTGAACTCTTGACCATAACGAGACATCGAGCATTCTCCAAATATGTTGCCAAGGCTGGGGTTTATACTCCGTATCTCATCCAGTGTAGCGGTCAAAATCAAAAAGCGTTATGTGCATAAGCAGCGCCTTTGACCAAATACAACATGTGCTTTCCCTTGAACTTTTGAACTATGTTTTGTTGTAGATGATAATAACATATCCCTCGCCATGCCCAAGGGAAAACCTTCTCACATGCCGTCTTAATGGAGCGGTGCCTGTCAGAAACTATCACCAAAGCATACTCATCTGAACACACCTCCGCAAATTGGTAAAAAACCATTCCCACGACTCATCATTCTCCGCATCCACAATCGCAAAAGCCAATGGGAATATCTGAAAATTACCGTCTTGGGCAGCTGCCACTAGCATAACTCCTTCATACTTTCCACATAGATGAGTCCCATCCACCACAATAACCCTCCTAAGACAGGTAAAACCAGCTATCGAAGCTCCAAAAGATAGGAATAGATACTTAAATCTGTTTTCATCATGTTTCTCAAGACATGTGATAGTTCCCGGATTCGATATCTCGATCTGACGCAAATAAGAAGGCAAATTCTCATATCCATCTTCTGCTGTTCCCTCACCAATTCTTGGGCAGATAACAAAGCTCGGTACGAAGTGTTGTAATCTAGGGTCATCCCAAACATGTTCTTCATCGCATCTTTGATATGCTTCGGTGTAAGCCCATCTATAATCCCAACCCGATCTATGAATAGTCTTGCAACATATTTCGGAGTATATTGTTTTCGTTGAGACATTCGATCCGCCACTGAACATGTATGAGTTTTCAAATATTTTGTCACCCAAAATGTCTTTGGTCCATGCTTCACACTCGCTCTAAGCTTCCAACCACATCCTTGAACACGACACTTAGCCACATACAGAGTTTTCGTTGTCTTATATGCTGTGAATGTAAATTTACCTTTCACAGCAACCGACTTCAGCTTTGAAACAAGCTCATCCTTACTAGCAAAACTCTGACCGACATATATTTTGTTGTTAAGGGACAGTGATCTTTCTTCAGTACCAGAGCACTGTGCTTTATGACCATCATAGAGCGTTTCCATTGCATCATCGTCAGATTCCTCACCTTTCACTTTTCCGTAATCACAATAGTTTACACCATCGTCAGCATCAACAGCATCAGCAGTGGCTTGAACATCGTCAACAACAATATTATCTTCATCCAACCCTTCATCCAACTTTTCATCAACATATTCTTCATCACTATCTTCATCAGCAAAAATACCATCATCACCATCAGATACATAAGCATCGTCACCAGCTCCAGCTTCTACTTGGCTCTGGCTTGATATACAAAGGCGGAAAAAATGTGTCTTTGATAACTCGATCAAGTTCCGCACTTGTCTATCATTCGTGACATGCACAGGAGGAGTATCAGGGGACATTTTCTGAGAAATGACGTCGGGTAAGGAATACGCTAGAAGCACCTTCTCGGTTTTCTTGTCCAGATCATAATCTTCTTGTGCCATTTCAAGAAGTTCACCATGTGTACAACCATCATGCACAAAGAACATTCTCCCTCCTTTCCGATTATTGACCACAAACTACCACAAAGACTCTTTCACCACCCATTCTCCGTATACAACAGGTATTTGAGCCATTTCCTGGAGAAAAAAAAACAGGTTTACATAATTAGCTAAGTATTTCATCTTTCTTAAAACAATTAACGTAGACTTACTAATATGTCTACAAATGTTTCCTAGTAATATAGCAAAATCAAAAGTATTATACTTTCATAATTACAACAGTTTTTCTATCCAAAATCACTCAAACCCATTAGGATTAACTATTACACACTTTCAAACGAAAAAATTGTGAAACATTTAATGCATAGTACACAAATTAATTTTTAATGTAAATTTCAAAAATAGACTTCATGTTCAGTCTACAACTCTGTAGACTTTCTTTTCAGTTTACATCCGTAGACGGTCAGATAGGTCTACTTTTGGGTTAGTTTTTGCAATTGACCATTTTACGGGTTACTTTTTATAGTTGAAAAAAAGTTGTGATTTTATTTAAGCAGACTTCGTTTTCAGTCTACAACTTCAAAAAGGTTAGTTTTCGCTATTGACCAGAATTTTCCAGGATTTGACTTTCAGAGGTAGACTAAATATACAGTCTACATATTTTAATTTTTTGAATGAGGTTAGTTTTGCAATTGACTATGTATGACTTTTTAGGGGTAGACTGAAATGAACGTCTACATATTTGTAGACTTCGAAAGAAGTCTACTCTCAAATCCGACAAGTCAGTTTTGCATTTGACCAAAATAAAAAATAGACTTCACGGGTAGTCTACATTTTTTTTTCGGGAAGAGAAGACTGCATATGAAGTCTACGTATTAAAAAAAATAAATATATTTTTAAAATGTTTTAGTCAAACACAAAACTAACCTTTTCAACGCCAGTCAAAATTTTGGTCAAATGCAAAACTGACCTCTTTGTAGACTTATGTTGAAGTCTACGGTTCGTAGACTTATGTTGAAGTCTACATATGAAAAGTCAAAAGTTCATTCAAATGCAAAAACTAACCTCTTTTGCGTATCGTCTTGTAGGTCTACGTACTTTTTCGTTTTTTGTTGTCAAAGGTTAAGATGTAGACTGTCGGGGAAGGCTTACGTAACAAAAAAAAATCCGTTTAGTCAATTGCAAAACTGACCTGTGCGTTGACCAAGTAGACTGCATTGTATGTCTACATAAGGGCGTAGACATATAAAACAGTCTACTATCGCGACACGATCTGAGAAACGACTTAAACATGAAAATAGTTATTTTTTTGCAGTGTGAAGCTCGTTTCCAGCCTTTTCAACCGTCCAAACTCCAATATTGACCAAAATGAAACATTTTTGACGATTCACAAGTGAAAAAACGAAATTATGAAGTTTATGATTATGAAAAGAGAGATTTTTAGATGGAAATGTAGAGAAAATGAGAGGAAATGAAAATTTGCTTGTTTAGAATGAGAAAAAAGTTGTTGAAAATTCAATTCTAAAGCTTTAAGAGATCAAAAATGGTGGTTGAAATATTGATGATGATGGCATAGTTGTAATTAAGAAGAAATGTTTAGGGTGTATTTGGTTTTTTGTATTTTTCGAAATTAATAAATAAATAAATAATAATGGCAAATTTGTAAATAATTCAAAAACTTATGGGTATTATGAAAAATTCAATGATGAATAGTAACTAAAAAAAAAGAGGTTGGTTTTGCATTTGACTTGAATTTTTAGGTTGTTTTTGAAAAACACCCTTAATTCTAATGTATTTTGGTAAAATCGACATGGTTATAACTTTATAATAGTTAATCGTTGATAGATAAGTCAAATCATATTGATCAAAACTAATAGCTTCCAAACATACATAAGTGTTGACCAGTCCAACGCAACTTACGATAATATGGAGGAGTGATTAATATTTGAGTGATTTACACTAAAAGACACTTTATGAGTTTTTATTACAAATAGAACACTTATGACTACTAAGGTAGTTTTAGTTGTTATTTTACATTCATACCCTTAATGAAACAAACCAATTCCTGCATTTGTGTAGTTTTTTTATGTCCTATTTTAGTTTTAAAATATTTTAAATTGAATAACCCATAAAACTATTTTATTATTTAATTTGACTTTAACAGAGTTTTTTTAATTTGACCAAATCTGAAAGAGATTATTGGGATGATGTTGTGGGTTAGGACGAAGAATCGGAATCCGGGATGGCGAGCCGAAGCAAGCGATGGGGGAAAGATAGAGTTGACCAGAAGACAGAGCTGTGGTGATCGAAAAAGCAGGGGTAAATGTTTGGCGGAGAAGAGCCATTACATTTAAGTTAAAATCAATAAAAAACTCAAAAGTTATGAGAAAACTTGTTTTGTTTTGCTTGGCTTTGGGCTATCCACTAAGCTATACAATATTGCAAGTTATTGAGTTAAAAACGCAAAAAAAAAAATATGCGAAGAAAATCAATGGCGGCTCCAAAGTACAGTTGCAGAAATTGTTGGAACCCTTAATAAGAAGACGATAATTTAATTACAAAAATGCCATTCATCAAAAACTATTAAAATGAAGCAAAACTCGCCGAGGCATATGAAACCCGGTTGTGTAGACAAACTGAAGTTTAGCTCACTATCAGCAGACACTACACACTAAATTGAACACGTTCACATAAACATTGTATTTTAAATTTCATTTTTACATAAAACACTTGAATCTGCGGATTTAGTCTGAACCGAACCAAATGTCTTTGTACACGTGGACATGGAGAGTCAAAAAAATCATTTATCTACAATTCATGTTTGTGTACACTAGTACATTGGGTATGTGGATGTGTACATAATGTCATTGTACAAGTGGACATGGAGAGGCGAAAGTCCTTATGTACATTGTCTAAAGTCTAAATATTTTTTGTACGTGTTAGCATTGGCGTGATGACGGCAGTTCCAAACGTTGCATAGGTTTGGTTCTTTAAAGAAAACTCTTCTTTAAATGGAAAAATAAAAAGAAAACAAAAGTTATGTTTTAGAAATGTGCACACCATCATTTAGGTGTACAATACAAATTATATGTACACATGTACCGTGTGAATGTGGTGTACATATGGATATGCTGGTGACTATTTAAAAAAAAAAGAACCCGCAAATATGATATTGCAAATGTACACAAAGTATTGATTTACACATAACATCTCAAATCCCAGAAAAAACAGTACAAAACATTTAAAAGCACAAGGTATAAGGCGTGGTGTCAACATGGACACGATGTGTTGGAGTGTCTTAGTAACTAAAGTTGCAGGGGAAGCAAGAGCACTTAGTTTCCCTGATTATTTCCATAAACCAGGTATCTAAAGTTGTGTCCTTGCATTTCCCGACTTCCTTTTGTGACTTAGATGCAACTCTAGTCTTAGCTTCTACGAGGGTAACATTCATATGATGGCTATGCTTATCTGCAATTGATCTTGCAGATTCTGTTCCTTACCGGAATCAGTTTCAACTCTTTAGACACACCAGATTTCTCATAGTTTTTGAGAGATTTCAAAACCCAACAACATCTCTGAGCTTTGATTGATTCAAGAGAGAGATACAAAACCTAAATAATCAAAATAATATTTTCAAAACCAAATCAAAACCCTAACCACCTCTTTGTATTGGTCGCCGCCATGAAGAAGCAAACGCCGGATCAACACCCCTAACCGTCTCTTTCTCTTCGTCGCCGCCGTGAATAAGCGAGACCCTGAGCCAATAGTCGACAATGTCTTGATCCTAGAAGTCTGGGGCCAGAAAGAGAGAATCTTGGTGGTGATAGGCTATGACATCTAAGCTTTGAACATCCATCATCACGAGATTAATTTTTGTCCAAGATGGCACATGAAAAAACAAACAGATGCGGTGGTTGATGTACAAAGAGAAGGATGCTTTATTGGGAACAAAAAATAAATAAATATTAAATTGATTAGTATATAGTTACGATTTAACTAAAAATTAAATAAGAGAAGTTCCAAGGACATGTTAGTATTTTTATGTGTTAAAGTATATGAAAAAGTTGTTTAAAGTGTATGAAAAAGTGTTCTAGGGAGCAAGAAGTGACCTAGACTGTGATAAGAAACTTGAAATGTGTCTTAGACTGTAAATGTTTCTTAATATTTTCTATTTAAAGATAATAAGGTTCGGTTACCTAATCAGAATTGTTTAATGATTTGATAAATAAAAAAAAAATTAAATGTAAAACCGGAAGAAATGCAAGAAACCATAGTTAACCGAACTCGTGTCCGTCTCCTAACTAACGCAGCCGCGATCTCCCGAGCTACTTCATTTCAGCCAGTGTCGCGATTCATTCTCGATCGGTCACTCACACTGCAACTTACGAAACCACATAAGTACAAATAACCAAACCGTAGCTTAGCGAAAATCCCCTGACGTCTTGACTCGCCATGTAACCCACCAATCTGACACCGCAAACAACCACGCAGGAGAAAGAAACAACCCAACTCCGCAAAACTCCGATCTAGCCTTCTCCTCGATTTTTTTTTGCCAAATCCTTCTCTACGACTTGAATCCATCAAACAAAGAGAGTGGAAAAAAATGGAGAAGAAGACTTGAAGAATGGAGAAAAAAAGAATGCTCATCGAACAAAAAGTAAAGAATGGAGAAGGAGACATGAAAGCCACCACATGTAAAAGTTATTGAAGGCTAAGTGAAGTCAAATTTTAGGGTAGTTTAGAAAAATATAAAACGGCCGTGTTTAACTAAGTGACATTAGATTGTAAATATTTAAGAAAAATAGGGTAGATATTTATTTGTACTCGTTTTAATATTTTAGATTTATAACTTATTGAACCGACTGAACAAGTGCTTATATCTGGAGTTTATTCTGGTATACCCTTAAAGGGAGAAAACTATTCTCTATATCCCTCATTTATTCTCAATACCCTTTTATCTTTGCAAACCCTAAACTAACCTTCTATTTATTTATTATATCTTATCTACCTCATAAATACATTGAATTAAATAAATCAACTACCACAAACAACCTTAACCAATCAGATCCAAGTGGTCCCACATGTCTTCACTTTTTCCCACTGCTCCCTCTCTCCCATCGTGTCTTCTTCTTCTCCATTCTCCATTGACGAGATTGAAGGTTCTAAAACAGGTAAGTAAAGTCCGTTTTTGATGATTTTTTTTCAAAATATCATGTAAATGTTAGGTATATCATGATTATGTTAAATATAAGATTTCATGAAAAAATTGGAGATTTTATGGACGATTTTAAACACTGTGTTTATGGATTTAAAGTATATTTTATGTGTGTTTTTGATGAAATTATTAGTCAAATAATATTAAATTAAGTGTATAACTCGGCTTGCGTTTAAAAAATAATTGTTGATGAAATTAAGAATATTTAAAGGAGGATTTTAAATTATGTTCATGGGTTTTCGATAGAGATATATGATTATACGTTCATTTTTCGTGATATTTATTTGTGCCTAATTCTAATTAGTGGTAGGCCAGCCAAGTATATATCAATGGCACATGATAATAGCCCACCTCACCCAATATCCACAAATTCGTGTGAAGTTACTTTTAGATTTCGCCGATTAGGTATATTCTCTGCTAATGTTCAATATGTTTTTCAAACCCAAAAAATAAGGGTACTATTCTAACGAGGTAAACTATCTTTTGACTAATGTAGGCAATAATGGTGACTTACTCGCAATTATTTCATTGAAGCAGTTATAAATGCTACTAGTTTATTCCTCATTAAAACGTACTATTTGCAATCACCATGTCTAGCTTAGATTTGATTATATCTGCGAAGTATTACTAATATGTGGTAGACTTTGAGATAGTCCGACCATAGTAATGAGAGGATCGTTTAGGGTGTGAGAATGATATTTATATATGATAGATGTTGATGATATTCTATTCTTGTAGGAACAAATGCAAAATCCGCATTGCACATCTCTATTTGTTTTGATTGAGGCGGGGTTTTCAAGATATTATATGATAGGATGGACTGAAATGAAATGGATCTCGGAGATGTGAAGGAAAAAGATGTAAATTCAACTGATGTGTTGAGGAAAATCCGTGGAGGAGGTGACATACTCTTGTTTGGTTGAGCGTATTTTCTAGAAAGATAAGGGTAAATGAATCTAAGATGGAAGTCGAGGATTAGTTACTTTCCATGGTGTTGAATTCAGTATACAAGCCATCAGTTATATCTGGATATGTATGAAGACGTGTTTCGGATATCTACTGCAATGTAAGATCGATGAGAGAGTGTAGAAGTGTTCTACATGTGGAGTTCAGCGGAATGATGATATACATAAGACAAATGAAGAAGTGCAACTTTCAGAGATGACGATCGAAGACTGATGTCAGTCTATCCGTTAGAGAGGCTACTGAGGTAGGACCTACTGATAGAGAGGCTAGGCTGATATGCATGGAGACTACTGATAGAGAGACTATCTGATAGAGAGGCTCTTGATACAGAGGCTGGTTATGAACGATGGTACTGGATGATATTAGGTAATGGATGGTATGTGCTCACATTCTATGATGACATTGAGATGCATGAGATTTAACCCGAAAGAGATGATGAGGCATGTGATTGGAGATACAGAAGTAAGACCATCCGTTGAGTTGTCTATGCGAGACTAGGATGATGTGAGGATTTGTAGTAGGTCAAGAATATTAGATCGAAGAGGAGAGCACAGAGTCATATTCAGACGGCTTCTCATCAGAATTGTTTTGCGTATGATAATATATTAAGGTCGGAGTAGAGTGAGATATGTGATAATAATGCTCGGACGGAGCGAAAGACCGGCTGCAAGTGTTTTGTGCGAGTGCAAAGCTATGCGAATTCACGATAGTTGTGACAGGTTAGAAGTTACATGCAAGCAACATACATGTTCAGTTTAGTTAGCTACACTAGAACATTGCCATAGATAGAAGAGAGGCACAATCCACAAGTCGTCTGCAGCTATGCTGGCTGCATAATAAGATTACTCCCATCGAGTAGTATTTTGACACGACTCCTGTGCCCAATACTCTGATGATTTAATGTTCATCGCAGGGTTGGTGTGCATGTATCTATACCCAACAGCATGGAGAGGAATAGAAGACAATGCTGCTAGATGAAGTGCTGAGGAAGTCAGAAGAAGCAGCTTTTCTTATTACACAGTTACATGTACACTTGCTCGAGAAGACGAATCCTGTGCACTGTAATCTCGTGTGGAGGTGGCACGAGGCCAACACAATTTAAGCTATTGTTTTTGCCTTGGGAGCTAGCATAGAAGAGTTCAGCGCATGAGAGAGAGCGCTCATTGTATGATGCAATTGCAACACTACGCTCAGAGATGTAGTGGTGGAGTTCTACTTGCTTGCGGCTGCTCAAGGATCCCGATCATCACACTTACCCAATTGCTTTTGTTTGTTGCAGATGTGAGAAAAATGATAGCTGATGTGTTTATGGAACAATTGAAATCAGTGATATCTGATGTCCAGATTGTGTTTCTTTCAGATAGAAATAAAGCTTGATCAATGCAGTAGGTGCAGTGTTCCCTCAGGCGCGCTCATGGTATTGTATATGCCAATTTGTCTCATAAATGTTAAAGGCCATCGTCAGTAACACAGAGATAGCCTTGTGCATTCAAGTTTATGGAGTGCGGACGATGCTTATACATGAGGCCTGAGTTTTTAAACCTATGATCATGCTTTTCGCAGAAAGTTGATCCGTACTGCAGGCGAATTATGTTGACAAAAATGTTGAAAGAGAGGTAAATAGGGGCTAGGTGTTACTTCAAGGAGGATATGCTACATATGTTGACACACCAATTCACGTAGAATCTTTAATGGTATAATTAAAGACGCACAAGAAAGTTGCACCTTGCTGACCGAATTGTTTGATGGTCATCATTGTAAATAAATGGCTGAAAAATGGTTTAACAAGCATCAGGAAGGAGGCAGAGCTGAAAATACCAGCCGACAATAAAGCTCTGTGCTCCTATTAGTGGAACGCGGAGATGTCCAAAATGTGAGATGTGTTGATGCACGGGTTTTGGTATAAGGTGAAGAGTTAAACGGGAGCTTCATACTTGAGTACAGTGTGAAAGTGTAGTGACGGGAAGTTTATATCGTTGATATGGCAAGGATGACTGCAGCTGTGAACAATGTTGATAAAGATAAATACCCATGTGTTCATGCTGTAGCTGCTGCCACGATTCCAGTGACTGATAAGCGGGAAGGAACTCCAGTTTATCTGAGTATTGTACTAAGTATTATTGGGTTGAGCTATGGCATTTGGCTTATTGACAGGAAGCAATAGTTATCTGTTCCTCATATGTGCTGATTGTTTTGTTGTAGCCAGAGCAGAAAGTTAGAGCACGGAAAGTACTTCCTCCGGATTATGATGTCAAGAAAGGAAATTCAGACGAACAAACAAGGTATCCATCAGCTGGTGAATCCGCGTGGAGAGGAAAAGAGGCAGAGGAGTACAAGAGCACGATGCAGAGGTAAGGCAAGCAGGCACAGGTATGGCAGCGTGATTTGAATCTGGAAATTCGGACTACGTAGACTATAACTGTGTTATACTATGATTGTATTTCGGACTACTAGGACTAATGGTCTTACTATGTGTAAGTTCGGACTACTAGGATTCACTGTGTTTATTATGTGTATATTTGAAAGACCTTGAAAGACCTAACTATATGCAAGCCGAGTACGTATCATTCTTTAGCATATAAAACTCATATATTACCTATTAGTAGTCTGTTTATATTATAAATATGTAGAAAGGTGAATTTTATGATTATTTTTTAGTGATTTCTACCACTTATCATTTTCCCCAGAAACACTTCCTTAACTTTCATGTTATTGTTTGCACTCATATCCGTATACTAAGCCAGAATCCATAAAATTACTTAGAGTTGGACTATACTAGATTGTTTATGTAATTGTGTTATTACTGAAGTACTTCATCGGTACAAGAGAACATTAGGTGTTTAACTATAAAGAGTTCTCTTAATCATAGGTTGTTACTAAGTAAACGTTAAATTTGCCAAAATATTACTATGTGTAGAGTACTACTTCCTTTGAGACTACCATGTTATTACAGTGTTAAATATTTAATAAATATATGCATGACAGCTGCCATGTTTTAATGCTTTGAAATATATTTAGGCATGTTTAATGGAAAATATAATTTAAGCACATGGTAAGCATTTTTGGTATGTTATTTGATAGTGTTTAGGCTAGACTAAACCCAGTATTATCTAGTTATCCACTAACCCATTTTTTTGCCATGAGCTAGTAAATCCAGTTTTCAAACCTGTCTTTATGCAACCACCAAGTTTAAACATCCAAACCATTAATCTACCAAGGTTTTTTGAAACATCCAAAACTTAAATAACATCCTAAAGAAAATAAACATGAAAGAAAAGTCTACTAAGCTTTTGTTTTACGCTTCCTTAGCGACCATCAGTCTTACCTTCTAGCACAGCACCATTAGCTTTTAGCTCTCATTTTTCTAATTCACAGAACTGGGAACACCTACTTTACTGCCATGACGCCTTTCGACGCTGCCTGGCTTAGAGTACCACAGCGTTGATGGTTCCTCCTCTCTTCACTGCCATTGTAAACAACCATTTACCAGCTTTGCTTCTCTTTTCGTGTATTTTCACATTTTTTTCGTGGAATTTTCACCTTCTCGCGTTTCTACTTCACTTTGTTCTTTCATGTGGATTCAGTTCCTCCACCATTTGCTCCAGCCTCTTTTCTCAGTTTCTTGCTCAATTGGCTCAGCCTCTTGCTCATCTTCTTGTCCAATTTGCTCAGCCTCTTATCTCACTTCTTGCTCAATTTGACTCAGCTCTTTCTCTGTTGCTCAGTCTCTTCTCAGCTTCTTGCTCAATTACCCATTTTCTTTCTCACTGTTTTTTTCTCATCTTCCTCTATATCTGTTCCACAATCGGCTTCAAAACTTTCTCAGCCTCTTTCTTTTCAGGGGCCTTCAAATAATTTTATCCTTTCTTCAGCACTAATTTTCTTCCTTCGTTCATTACCATCTTCTCTTCCACATTTGCTCAGCGGACTCTCAAGCCTCTTTCTCAGGCTCGATAAACTTCTCAGCCTCTGTTCCAAGCTTCTCTCTATCCACCATTAGTGAGCAACCACTTCTCAGCGTGTGTAAGTACTTGTCTCCTCGCCGCTGATGCCTTATCCTTACCACGTGAGGTTTGAAAGTTCCTCAGATTTTCAGATTCAGAAAAGAATTCTTCTCCAACGCTATATCTTCTGCCTTATTTCTCCTCATTCTCAGCCTCTTCTCATATCATATTCTTCCTCATCGGTCTCCAACTGTTCTCTATTTCTTCACCATCCCACATCCGTTTCTTTATCATATCTTGCTCATTGTTCTCAACATCATCTTTCTGTTTATCTTCCCAGCTTCTTCTTCCACAGCCTTTTCACAGCTTCTTCTCTATTCATACATAATCATTGACCCCCACTGATCAAATCCATGTCCATTCCTCTTAGATGCAGAAAATTGAATCTCTTATCTATCTTCCTTCCTTTTCATTTTCAGAATACGCTGAGTCTTTTTCCCATTCACCAGCCTACATCCATAGACTAATGTTTTGCCTCCACTTGTAGCTTCAATTCCAGCAAACCCCTTCCATAGACTTGGCACAATCCCTCTCTTCGCAAACCTTCAAAGTTGAACTCCAATCAGCATGTAGAGGATGATTGCTTCAACCTACCTCCTCCATTGTTTTTCTTTCTTTTGAAAACATTCGTGCAGCAAGTCCAACTCATACATTCTTCCACCAAAATAGCTTCCCCTTCAACATTATAGCCAGTAGTTCCAAGTGTCACTTTGGCTTGCCTTCTCTTTCATATTCTTCTCCACATCAATGATACGAGGCCAACATGATTTCGCTTGTCCACTGTTGCAACAACATACTGTCTAATAACCTAAATTGCTAAAATTCAAATCATGACAAAATAAATAAACGTAAATTAGCAAATTGAAAAAAACCTTTGGTCTCCAGACAGCATTAGAATATCTTCAACGGATACCCTTCATGTAGTCTTTTAAATACGACTCTGCACATCCTAGGACACTCTTCAAGGCTAGCTATTGACCAAATTCCTTCACAGACTGGAATACACATCAAAACGCCAATATCTATTTAAAAAAATATCACACATTAGAATCTTAATAACAAAAATAAAAAAACAATAACGTTTACCTCTATTAGGATAATGAATCCACAAATCCTGTTGTAGGATTAGTTCCCCTTCAAAGCGTCCATATGTCTGCTTATCCCTTTAATAGCATCCTCAAAGTTAGACGACCCCAAGGAATGTTTTGCAAAATCCAATCTATTACACTCCTCAAAATGAACTGGTCTAAAGTCCATATCCTTCGTTTTCCTCTGATAATCCACAAGGAAGAACAAAAACACCATCTTCAATCTATTCACTACACGGCTTCATACCCCACCAGCTTTCTCCTTACATCTTTTATAGTATCTTCTCTCATTGCTGAAGTAACATCAACAAAATTGTAGCGTCCCAACTTCAAATGTTCTTCGGATATTCATGGCAAATCTAAGCCTGAAATGAGGGCATGCTCTCTCATGGAGTAACGATGGGCACACCATACCCAAACATTGCTATTGTCTTTCTTCTTCAATACGAATGTCCGGAAGAAGTAACATCCACCATCCCCCATCAGTTTCAGGTTCGCTCTTCTGGCATGTGAAAAAAATGCATTGAAACTTGAGGTGTTCTAGTGAACCAGTCTGACCCAGGCTTGAAGCTTACTTGATGACTTCCAAACAGTCCTCGGTCACGAAACATTTCGTCTTGATCTTGGCAAATTTTTGTTAACTGAGAGACTGTTGAAGTTACATCTCAAGAGGTTGCGTTGGCTTGCCTCTGAAATCACATATACATTTTTTTTGTATCATCAAAACATACCACATTTTTACCATGGATCATAGAAACGCATACCTGAGAGATGAGACATTCCCCTCACTTATCTGACCCATCTGAACTGAATCGAATGCACTGTCGGTTCTGGAACTGGATTCATTTGAGACCTCCTTCAAACAATCGGTTCTAGCTCTCACATTTTCACGTTTATTGCTTTTGTCTTGCCGCTTTCCCTTACCCTTACCCTTCCCCTTACCCTTACCCTTTACCATCCGACAAAAAGATTCAAACACAATACCTCAGTTAAATACACATCATATTCAACATAACTCACATAAAAACAGAAAACAACCATAGAATCG